>VDFB02271358.1:980340681-980525155 GCA_007258455.2 Sequoia sempervirens
TCAAAGTAAGTCGAGTTCCAAGCATGTCAAGTGGGTTGAATTTCTACAGAGTTATTCATTTGTATTGAAACACAGAAGTGGCAAATCTAATGTAGGAATGGATGCATTGAGTAGAAGGCATAATTTGTTGGTAGAAATGAGAATTGAAGTTGTTGTCTTTGATAAAATGAAGAATTTGTATGAGATTTACCTAGATCCTGCTAAGACATGGACTACATGTAAGTTACCAATAAGTATTTGATGGAAAAATAATAGTTGGATTTTCTAATTCAAGATGATTTGTTGTATAAAGGTAATCAGTAATGCATTCTTCAAAGTTCTATGAAGGAAAATTTGATCAAAGAGAAATGTAGTGAAGGTTTGTCAGATTATTTTGGATTGATAAGACATATACATTGGCAAATGAAACTAGTTTTGGTCACAAATGTACAGAGATGTGAAAAGATATGTGCAAAATCGTGGAATTTGTCAACTTGCCAAGGTAAGCAGTCAAATGTGGGATTGTATAAATCATTGCCGATTCCAAAGAAACCTCGGGAGGACATTAGCATGGATTTTGTGTTGCAATTACATAGAACTTAGAGAGGAGAAGATTCCATTCTAGTAGTTGTTGATAGATTTTCAAAGGTGGCTCATTTCATTGCATGTAAGAAAACTAATGATGTTGAGCATATAGCTCATTTTTATTCCAAAGAAAGTGTAAGATTACCTGGATTACCTAGGAGTATTGTATCAAATAGAGATATGAAATTTGTTAGTCATTTCTAGAGACCCTTATGGAAGCAAATGAACACAGAATTCAAATGCAACTCAACATATCACCCACAAACTAATGAACAAATAGAAGAAATAAACAAAAATCTAGGTAACATATTGAAATGTCTGACAAGTGAAAAGATAATTAGTTGGTATTTGGCATTACCACAAGCTAAGTTCTCATATAATAATTTAATGAACTAAATATATAGGAAAACATCATTTGAGATTATATATGGGTAGACTATAATTGTTTCTAAGGGATTTCACAACACATCACAAGAAGAGTGTTATGACAGAGGACAATGCAGAGCATATGAAGAATCTACATGAAGATATAAGAATTCAATTGCACAAGATGAATTTGAAATATAAGGAGCACTTAGATCAGAAAAGAATATATAAGGAATATGAGGCAGGAGATTAAGTAAACGTATATTTGAGGAAGGAGAGATTTAGAGCTGGAACATATAACAAATTGAAAATGAAGAATTTGGAACTTGCAAGATTATCAAGAAGCTTGATTCTAGAAGTGCATATGAAGCAGAGTTATCAGAAGATCTTGGTGTATCACCCCTGTTTAACATTACAGACTTGTATGAGTATCATGGAGGATTAGAAGAAAACAGAACCAACTGATGAACCAAAAATTTAATATTGGCAATTGTTGATGCTTGTCACATTCCCCAAGTTCAATTTAACACATTCCAAGAGTATATGGACCTATAAAAGGAAGAGTTCGATATGATTTGGGGGCAGATCCAATTTTTGAAGGAAGCAGAGCAAAATCCAATTTTTGAATGAATTAAGAGGAAGATCTGTTTGTAGAAAACCAAGCAAGGATAGGATATTCAACATAGTTTGATTTTGTTTCTTCTAAGATCTTATTATCATTTTGTAATCAAAAAACTGATGCCTAGCATGTTTTCATCTCATTGAAGCTTCATTGTAATCTCATTAGAAAATATCAAGAACTGCCAATTGACCCATCTTATATTTGAGTATTTGGAGTTATGTGTGTATTGTGTTTTGGAAGCTAGATTGCTATTGGATGTTTGTGTGTTTATTTATTGTTGCATGGTTAGACCGTCCTTTAGTGGATCCTCCAACCTAGTACAATGTCAAGGTATCAATGGATCCCTCTGCCTCAAATCAAAGCATCAACTAGACCTCAAGTGGGACCACAAAATTGATGGAGTCCTCCCCTAATAAATAACCATCCAAGCCCACAATACAGAAGCCCAACAAGGGCACAACGCCCATGACCCTTACTAGCCTAGGGGGCTCTTGAACCTAGGTCGGCACAACAACAATGCCACCCACAACCATTGCACTATGCCCCTGACAGCCAAAAGAGATCACATTATTACCCATCTAACAAATGATAAAATCAAAAGTTGGTTACATATGTCCTTAGTAAAGGGAAAGCTCTATCGTACAAGTCATCAATTCATAGATTGTTTGCAATTTTGGAGGTTCTCTAGCTTTGGTTTGTTGAAACTTTCCCTCCTAGATCTGCTAATAAGAGCCCTCAACTTGCAATTTTAATGAGAGCTTCTATTTTAAATTTATTTCTTAAGCCATGAAAATTTATAAAACATATCCTTTTTAATCCAAATTACATTTTCCCTAGGCTAAATAATGGTGTCATTTTATGTGAATGCTTTTGATGTATATCCTTTAAATTCTATCTGTTTTCATTGTTGCACATTAAGTTGTATGAATAAGTGGGAATTCTAGCATTGCAAGAAGATGAACAATTTGTGTACACAATGATATGGGCACCATTTTGACATGGCTACATGTATTTCATCCTTGTATATAACTGATTTCAATTCTAGTTGAATGTGTTTCTGATTTGTGAGTGTTAGTGTAGGTTTTTAGTTTCCTAGTGGGATAATTTTTTTGCTTTAGTTATAGGTTTTTCCTACACATTTATTAAGCTCGCTTAGGATAATAAAATGAGTTTCTCATTTAATAACTAGGAGATAAAGTGATGAGTTGCTATTTATTTTTTCATCACTTTATTTACTGTTGGCGGTTATTGGTGGTCAATTCTTATTGGTTGATTTGCCACCTCCATCCTCTCCTTAGTTCTATACAAACTCACTACCTAGCTTGTATTTTATCATCTTGAAAGATTTTAATGCAATTTTGTCATCCTGACATTGCTTATCTCTCGGAGTTGCTGGTTTGCATTGTTTATGTTTTTCCAATTTATGTAGCTTTGAATTTCTCTTATAAAGTTCCTTGGGTTATTCAATTTATTTCAGATTTCTAACAATGAGCATGAGGTTATGCAGACTACTATTTTTTGGTAGTGTGTATTTTGTCCATCTCCACCGTAGAATCAATCATGTGATGTAGATGGAAGCGTATTGTTGTAACAAACAACAATCTCAACATATGTATGGTGAATTGCACATCAGAATATCCAAGGTGATCTTAATCACATTGTATCAGAGCAGATTTCAAAGTCATGATAAGTTCCGAAGGATTTTTTAATCACCAACAGTGATGAGTTGCACAATTAGCAACCATTCAAGGTGCACATATATATGCGCAAATTTGACCATATGATTAGCCATTTAATGTTTGCAAGACAACTAACAAATGCAATCCCATATTTTTCAAAAACCATGTTGTTGAGTTTTGCGAAAAAAACCTATACCCAATGGGTCCAATTCAAGGCCGAGATGCTCTAGGTTTGCCTCAAGCGCAAACTAGAGCAGACCCACAATCCCACCCATCCAAAAAAGCAAAGAAATGCTTTTTTTTTCATTTCAAAAAAAAAAAACCTTTTTAATGACTAACTTCACCCTAAAGTAAGGGCTATTATGCCTCATTTCACAAACACAAGTGAGTAAAATAGCATTTTTGTGTCTGAGCTACCAATGTTGTTTTTTTACAATTGTTGCATTTTTTCTTGAAGGTGAAAGCTATGGGAAAGAAACACCTACACCAACAAAAGAGAAAGATGTAATGTCCCTTTTTTGGGATAACCCTAAATCTTGCCCTTGGCTCACTCTAATTCTTTAATTTAAATAACAATGGATTAGAAAATGCCTTTTTCCTGATTGGAGTCTTTGTTGAAGTCATCTTCTTCTCAAAATCTATTCTAGACTGCTATAGATCTGCTTTTGTTTGGACTGATATATTCCCAATTCTATTCCTTCCTAATCGATGCCCCTTTGCTTTTAAGTATCTCCCTTTTTATATCCCTGATTTGTCAAGGAACACCACCTTTCACTTCCTAACGGATGCATCCATGTCCAAAGGGTGTGTGCTTCTCAATAACATCCCCTTTATTAAATTGTTGCCTTAATAATGATCATTGTATTTGACTACCTCCATATTATCTTAACCAATGGCTTTTTATTATTAATTACTGGCCATTATGATTCTATCACTGTTTTTGAACAACACAATGACCCTTACATCGCTGATCTGTAAGACTACAAATGGTTGCTCAACTTGTTCCATATGCATACAATATCAATGTATCATCATGTTCTGTGACTCCATATCATTTGAACAGATGTGATGTTAATTGTGGCAGCAACCAATTATATGGATGGAAGATGCAATAGAGATAAAGCCATGATGTTCTCTAACTGAGCTACGATAGTATCAATGGTGGCTGGGGGGGTGCGATAAGTTTAATCTGGGCATCACTGACTATTCTGATTTGATGGTTTGTCCCTTATGCAAATGGCGATCAGCAGGCAGCAATGAAGGTTGTATCGATACTAATATATCTTTGAATCTTTAAAGCAATCACAACTTCCTAAAGTTTGACCAATAGTAATTACTGCCTTTAGATATTAGAAGCTATGATTTGTATGAGTAGTGGCCAGAGTAATATGTCCGCAGGACTTCCTATCGGGACATACGATTGGTCAAGCGCAAGCGGTGGCTCCTTCAATGTTTGGGTGCAGGGAATATTGACTTTTCTGTACGCAAGCTCCTACTCCCTTCCTCGACTATGCATCGACCTTATACCAGCATCGCATACATGTGTATATTATAATTGCCATTGGAATTAGTTTCTAAGTTGTGTGCCATTGGAGAATTTGGAGGCAGCTTCAAAGTTTGATGATTATGCTATGAGCAGAGGTCTTCTTTTGTATTCGATAATTGCAATTTTATTATATGGTTCTCATTCTAGTATTATTTCTATAGATTGGTCTTATTGGTTTTTATATTAATTTTATATATTTTCAATATTTATTTTATTATTTTAATATAATAATATATAATAATTATAATTATAATGTTATCTCCTGATAATTATAATTATAACCAATGTTCCACGGAGTTTCGGGGACGGGGACGGGGGGACGGCGGGGGACGTGTTTCCGAGATGGGAGACGGGGGGCCTAAATTGGGGGACGGCGGACGGCGGGGACGGCGGGGGGGTGGCGCTAAAATACATATAGTACTTGAAAATTAAAACTTAAAAGATTAATAATTTAATTGTCTAAACTCTAAACACAATAACACATTGCAATAATATATCATTTCATTGACATTGGAAATGCAACAAGAACTATATCAATATGTTTCATAATTTGAGTTTCATAATCATGATTCATGAATCATAATTTGATAATTACAATCAAGTATCACTGTATTATCAATGTTCAAACTTCAAACTTCCAAAACAGAGTACAAGTAACAAAATACTGAAAATAGTAAATACTAATAGACTAATAGTAAATCAAAATGGCTCCAGGCTAATGGCCTGATGCTGCTAATGATCTAATCATCTCCAAGCTCCATGCCAATCTCCTCATCACTAGAACTGCTAGACTCCGCATGCTGAAGCTCATCTAACCCAATACCAACCAGCCCTGTCTCTGTAGGATCATCATCTATCTGTGATGGCTCTTCTGGCTCTACATCCCATCTGGCTGCTGGACTCTCCTTGTATGTAGTTGTGTTGCGGTCAACTAGACGTAGGGCACTATGTACAGCCACAAGCTTCTCTGCCCTCCTAGAAGTAAGCCTGTTCCTCTTAACAGAGTGGATGAAGCTATAAGTGGACCAGTTCCTCTCAGCAGCAGAAGAACTAGAAACCTGGGACAGCAAACGAATGGCTAGAGTAGTAATCAAAGATCTAGGCCCATGCATAGTCCACCACAACTTGGGGTCCTCCTCTGACATAGTCTCCAAATCTACCTTGGCCGCCTCTGAATATCCCCAAAGAGTGGCAAATTTTGTCCACTCGGTACGAAGCAAGCTGGCCTCTGTAGGATCATACATTCTGTCAATGGCCTTCATGAACCCTTCCTTCACCTCAGCATCCTCTATAGGTGTTATTCTGCCGGGACGTGGCACATACCACTTCGGGTTCAATGCATAGGCAGCCATGTGTAAGGGAGTGTTGAGCTTCTCCCATCTATGCTGAATGATTGGATAAATGTGCTCGGTGTAGAATTGCATTGTGGGGTCCTTCTCTCGCACTTTAGCCTTCATTTGATCAAGCATGGAATCAATGCACTCGTATACCTCTCCAAGGGAAGGTGCATTAGAGTCCCCAAATCTAATAACCTTGAAGACTGGATCAATGATGGAGACAATATATGTGGCATCAGCCCAAAAGACATCATTCTTCACCACCTCCTTAACCCTCAACCCCTGCTGTGTCTTCGACTCAGGCCATCGGTTCCACTCTGCTGTCATTACCATTACTTGCAATGGCTCTTGCAACTCAAGCATCCTCTCCAAGAGAATAAAGTATGATGCATACCGAGTCTCTATAGGTTTCAGGAATTCCTTCTTGGAGAAGGTTCTGAAAAGTGCATGTGAAGTATGGTGGTTGCAGATAAACATCTGCACATCTCTAGCATCACTCACAATTGATTTGATCCAGCTGATTTTACCCATGTCCTTAAGTGCATTATTCATAGCATGCACACAGCAAGGAGTCCACCAAATGTGTCTATAGGCTGCCTCAACCAACTTCCCTGCAGCTCTACACACATGGGCCGCATCTGTCACTACCTGCACCACATTCTGTGGCCCAACCTCCTCTATGGCATCCTTGAGAATCTGGAATTGATAATGAGCATCCTTGCTATGCCCTGAACAATCAATAGCCCTAAGGAAATAAGGGCCCGCTGTAGATGTGACCATGATGTTGATGAGTGGACGATGCCTAATGTCCGACCACCCATCCATGACTATGCTGCATCCACTTGAGACCCAGGTTCTCTTCATCTTCTCCATCAAAATATTAATCTTGGAATAGTTATGATCCAAGATTGTTGTCCTCAACTTAGTTTCCCCTGGTGGCACATATGATGGTCCCGCCCTTATTACCTTTGACATAGCTTCCTTGTAATAAGGAGAGCGAGCCACATGGAATGGAATGCCATTGGCAAAGAAGAATTTGCCAATAGCATCATCTGCCTCATCCTTTGCTTGTGCATTGAATAAATCTGCCAATGGATGTGAACTTGAAGATGCCACTTTACGTTTCCCCTTAGGCTCTCCTACACATGAACTGAATGGATTTGGTGGCCTTTGACTCTGCAAAGTAGAAGTAGAAACTGCTGCAATCTGATCAGCCTTACTCCTATGTGCCAATGTAGCTGTCATAGGTGTTGCTTCCTCATCCGAACCCCATAATTTTAAAATTTCAGCTCTATACTTTGCATTGTTTTCCACCTTCTTACAAACATCTACACCTTTGCCTCGAATAAGAAGAAAGTGAGAATTAGTTCTAGTAATGCTCCCAAACCAGTCAAGATGACAAAGATGGCACACCCACTTTCTAGTGCCCCCACGTGACCCAGGCTGTTTCGGCATCTTAGTTGCAAATTGTTTTAATGGTGATTTTGGATCAAAGGGGCCCTTGGCATATTTTTGGAGGATTTTTGAAGGGCATTTACCTTTGACTCTTCTACTCTCAATAGAACCTGCTTCAGCTTGAGTCTGAGTATTTGAGTCATGTTCACCCTCTTCTACTTCTATTTGAAATTCTGAATCATCAGATTCATTTTCACTTCCACTTCCACTTCCAATTTCTGCTTCAACCTCCTCACCCTCAACCTCATCGCCACTTCTATTGATTGAACTCATTATGATAATCAGATAATGTCAAATGAGGCTGCAAAAAAGATTTAAAAACAAAATCAGACCTCTATAATTTATTGCAAAAGATGAAATCATGAAAATAAAAAAACAATATGATGTTATCACTTATCATTTATCAATGTTATCATGTTTCCAACTTTCCATTTCAAAGTTTTTAACTTTTAAATTTTAAATTGACAATGTGCCTCAAAGAGATGTCATCTAATGGAATGCAATGATTGGAGGAATTTTGTTTGTGAGTGTGAAGTTTTATACTTCATTTGATGAATTATTATTTTACAGTGGCAGCCGCAGGGTTTACTTTTTCGAATTGAGACTATAGAGGAATTTTGTCAAATGTTGTAATTACTAATTGCAAACTTGCAACTGCCTTGTAGACATGTATGCAAAATCAAAAATGCCAAAATGTGGAAGCATAGACGAGACATGTGAACTTTTTTAGTTTTTATTTTTTGACAGTGTGCCTCAACTTCAAGGCTCAAAGAGATGTCATCTCAATTCAAAATTTCAAATGGAATGCAATGATTGCAGGATATGCAGTTGCCGTTGCGAACATGTGAACTTTTTTACTTTTTGACAGTGTGCCTCAAGGCCCTCAACTTCAAGGCTCAAAGAGATGTCATCTCAATTCAAAATTTCAAATGGAATGCAATGATTGCAGGATATGCAGTTGCTGTTGCAGTGTGCAACAGCAACTGCATATCCTGCAATCATTGCATTCCATTTGAATTGAGATGACATATTGACATCTCTTTCAGCCTTGAAGTTGAGGCACACTGTCAGAAAGTAAAAAAGTTAAACATGTCTCGGCTATGCTTCCACATTTTGGCATTTTCATTTTGCAAATTTGCATACATGTCTACAGGGCAGTTGCACTTGCAACTACAACATCTAACAAAATTCCTCTATAGTCTCAATTCAAAATTCAAATGGAATGCAATGATTGCAGGATATGCAGTTGTTGTTGCACTGCAACAACAACTGCATATCCTGCAATCATTGCATTCTGATTCCATTTATTTGCTCATAGAGATGTCCGCTCATGGAATGCAAATTATGCAATGGTTGCAATTATTATTAATTTATTTGCTAACTCACAGAGATGTCCGCTCATGGAATGCAATGGTCGCGCAGCTTGCAGTTGCAATTATTATTAATTTATTTGCTAACTCACAGAGATGTCCGCTCATGGAATGCAATGGTCGCGCGGCTTCTGCAAACCCCGCAACCATTGCATTCCATGAGCGGACATCTCTGTGGCGCTCAAAAAACCAGGTTTCAACGTTTTGCATACAATGAAAATGAAATCGCGAGCCAAAACGAAGGGTTCGAAAAATGAAATACCTCAAATGCAGTCGAATGCACCAGACTCCAGTCAAAAAACCCTGCGGCTGCTATGTAAAATGATATAATTTCATCAAATGAAGTATAATAAAACTTAGGTTAAAATGTTTTTAACTTTTTCAATTTTTTAACCGGCGTTTCCATCGCGTTTCCATGGCGTTTCTGTGCGCAAAAGTCAGGGAAACGTCTCCCTTCAGGAGGAGACGGCGGGGGGACGGCGGCGGTACGCGGAGACGGCGGAGGGACGTTTCCCAGGCGTCTCCCCGTCTCGGAAACGTCCCCGTCTCCGAAACGCGGTGTTTTTCGGGGGGGGACGCGTCCCCGTGGAACACTGATTATAACAATATTCAAATTGTAATTATATATATATATAGTTATTTCCTTTTGTATTTGCATTTTAGGGTTCCAAATCCGGGGACATGACAAAAGAGTTGCACAAAAAAGATTTATCTATCAAAGGTGAGTGGATCTTGTAATTTTTTTCAAGTTTTGAAGAAATTTTTCAAGATTTTTCTTTTTTTCTTTTTAAGTTTTGAATTTATTAAAACCTTCTATGCATAATACAAGGGTTATAATGTGTAACGTCCCCTTCTCATCAGTAGTCTCGTCAGTTGACCGTTAGCCTATCTCGAAACCTTGTAGGGTAGTCGAAAGTGGAAATCAGGGTTCACTGTATTCTAGGCAGATTCTTCTGAGCTTTCAAGGGTTTGCATGCAGGAGTATTGCAGAGTGGTTTTTGGGTCTTTCTGAGTTTTCAGAGGGCTTCAGAGTGGTGTAACATGCATGTGCATCAGGTGACTTTTTCAGACTTGCTATTTTTAGTAAGTTGCAACGGCTACCTAGTTTGTGGTTAAAATGAGTTTAGAGTCACTTACTATTTTTAGCAATATGCTATTTTTAGTAAGTGTTATTTTTAGCAATGTAATTCTTGCAGCAATTCAATGCAATATCTATTTCTGGTAGGGCAGTATGGGGCAGTTTGGTCTCCAACATTCTGGGAGATTGTTTTGGCAAGTTCAATGCTTTATGAGTTTTCATTTCTAGACACCTTTTGATGAGTATAATGTGTTTAAGTGAAATATTTACTAAGGCAAAAGTGGATGCCTAGCTTGGGAAATATTTGAGTTTTATAATGATATCTCACTTAAGTTATTTTGGATGCCTAGTTTCATGAAATCAAATGCAAACTAAAGTGTAATGTGAACCCTCATTTGGGCGCCCTATTTGAAGGGAAAAGGTTTTGAATTCAGGGTTGGGAAGGCTATAAGTATGAGGCCTTGCTCTCTCATTTCATCAACCATTTGCTTATCATAACAAAGTGCTGCCAAATTGCTACAAAACCCTTGCTTCGAGGAACGCATACCTCCTAGCCCCTTTCAATTTCGTACTTGCAAGATAGTACCTAGCTGATTCAATGACTGCTCTTCACTCAAAGGTGCAGATTGAGCTTACTGGAGATGGATTGCTTTGATGTTTTCTGATTTTAGAGTGTTTTTTATCAGTTTTGGAGTTGTTGGTTTGGTTCTAGCCGAAGCACATTTTGACTCATATCTCCTTGGAGGATTTTTTGTTGGTTTTGGGTATTGATGTTATGAATACACCTATCTTGGGTGCCTCATTCCTCCAAGTTGCAGACTTTTTTGGTTTAGTTTCATATTTTCTAGACCTAGTCTTCCAGAAGTGCATTTGGAAGCGTGCAAAATAATTTGGAGCTGTTTGGTGGTGTTTCTCAATTTGTTCTTGGTCGCCCTGATCATAGGCTTCATTTGCACTTAGTTTGGAGTCATTTGGAGGTGTTTTGACGAAGTTGCGAGCATTTTGGTGATATTTAAGCTTGCTGGTCTGATTTTCTGTACGCTGCAATTTCATATCAGACTTGGTAAATTCTTCCTTTTTGCCATATTTCATAAGTTTGATATCTTGTACTTGTTTGGAGATCATTCCCTAACATTTTGGTGATCATTGGATATCCTCATCTTATTGTAATGCAAATAATGTTTCATTTGTAACGTTGAATCAGTAGTACTAATCAGCCTTCTTTACATTTTTGCACTTTACATTTCTGTTATACCCGCTGAAAAGTGGAAGGGGTCAGCTTGCCACCTAGACATTTCATTTCAGTACTTGTATTTCCACTCCTGCTAAATAAGTGGTCGAGTTGCTTTTCATTTCAATACTTTACTTTCATTTGTAGCCCGCTAAATAGTGGGAGAGATCGGCTTGCCGCCTAAGTACTTTCATTTCCTAGTTGGTTGGTTGAGCTGTCAACACTCTATATTTCCAACTTTCAGTATTTCAGTTAACGAGATCCCCTTTCCACCGTATGCTCTCACCTTGCCCACACTGGGATCTGGGTGATCAGAAAGTGAAGGGTTGCATTTCAGTATTGTACTTCAGTTTTCAGATTTCATCTAATGATCTCTTTGCATTGTATGCTCTCACCTTGCCCTCACTGGGATCTCGGTGATCAAGAAAGTGAAGGGTTGCATTCCAATTGGATTATCTTTCATTTGTCTAACGTTAACAAGTGAAGTTCTTGTGCTCAAATTGAAAAAAAAGTAAGGGGAATATTTCACAATACCATTTTTTTTTAATTTACAAGGTTGTAAATTTGTAATGTTTTTTTGTTTTTTCTGTTCATACACAATGGTTGCTAGTTCTAGTTTGGTTGACCCAGATGTAGGGAGTTCATTTAAATTTTCCATAGCATCACCTCTATGGCAATATACAACCATGATTGAACAACTTCTTAGTGGTGGGTGTTATCACTATCGTTGTGGCCAATGTGGGAATGAGTGTATGAGCTCGTATAGTGAAATGAAAGCTTACTTATGTGCTATTAGCAGCTTAGAAATAAAATTTTGTCTAGGGCCAAATAAAAAGGGTTGCCAAAACAACAAATAATGGGATATATCAAAGAACAAGAAGACATTGACATTAAGTAATAGATCAAAGGAAGGACTTCATCCTCTTTTCAAGAAAGGATCACAAAGACCTCCTATTGGCTTAATACAACCAGCAAGCCCACATCCTTTCAAGCCACCATCTTCCTGAGAAGAGAATACTCCTTTTCTTTTCCATAAAAGAGGCCCTATTGGAAAAGGCCTTCAAGAATGAGGCAAGGGAGGTTGCAGATGAGAGCATTACTTGTTGCATTTATGACAATGGGCTTCCTTTCAGCCTTTTCATCACCATATTGGTAGGATATGGTGATGGCAATTGTCAATGCGCATGTTGATTACATTAGCCCTAGGTATGAAAAGGTGTGCACCACCTTATTGGCCAACAGGAAAGCTTTTGTAGAGACATCACTAAGAGCAATCAAAGATACATAGCCCAAAACAAGAGTGTCCATCATTTTTTATGTGTGGAAAGACTACAAAAATAGACCACTAATCAATGTCATTGCAGTGTCCCCTACAAGGGCGATGTTTTTGAAGGGGGTAGATTGTGAGAAGCAAGTGAAGGATGCAACTTTCATTGCCAATATTCTTATACAATTCATTGAGATGGTGGGCACTAAAAACATTGATATAACTTTGACAACAATAAAAATTGTATAGCAGCTAGTTCGATAGTGGAGGGTACATATGGGCATATTTTTTGGACACCATGTGTTGTCCACTCACTCAACTTTTCATTGCAAAAGATTTGACACAAAGATTGAATGGGTCAAAGAAATCTACACAAAGGCCAAGATTCAAATGTTTGTGACAACAAATCATATTTCACAAGCCATTTTAAAGATCTTATCCAACTTGGAGTTGTTGAAAATAATTTTATTTTTTAATATATTTTCAATTTTTTAAAATTTTTTGTGTCATCTAGTTTTTAATATTTTAATTTGTCTTATTTTCACACCATGTTAGGTTGCTAAGACTTGATTTGTATCACACATAATTGTCTTGAGACAACTTATAAAGGTGTGAGAGCCATGGAGCGTTATGGCCATCAACACTCTTTGGAGTATATGGAGGCAATCATACATAAAGATAGCCCAAAAAGTCAAAGCATTGATCCTAGATAATGAGTAGTGGGCTCATGTGGAATATGTTTTGAGTTTCACTGAGCCCATCATCAACATAATTAGGTATGTTAATATAGATCACCCATGTTTGGGTGAAATTTATGATGGCATGGACCCCATGGTTGAAAAAACAAGGACCATAATAGAAGCCAAGCAACATGTCCACAAAGAAGCATTTTTCAAAAGGGTGCAAAAAAACATTGTTGACCATTGGAACAAGATGACCACACCCTTGCATTTCCTAGAATTTTCTTTGTCTCCAAAATATTATAGCTCAGAGATACTTTCTTTGCCAAGGAGGGTGGTACCATACAGAGATGAAGAGGTTGTTGGTAGGCACAAGACTACATTCAGAAAAATATTCCCATATGTAGATATACAAAATGTTGTCATGAGTAAGTTTGGCCACTAAATATATTCAAAGAATCATGCTGTTTGTGCTCTTCAAGACAGGTACAAGAAAGATGCTCATGAATGGTTGTACATACATGGCCAAGATTCTATGTACTTGCAACCTCTTAGCAATAAAAATTCTCTCCCAAGTATATACATCTTTTTATTTTTTAACTTTCTCATTTTTCTTTCACTATTATATATTATACTTATGTTTTGTAATTGTAAATGTTGTATGCAAATTCAATACGTTACGAGTTCTTCTTCAACTAAGCAAAATTGGAGTACATACTACTTTATCCACTTAGTTAAGAGCAACTGATTGGGTGCACAAAAGCTAAGGATTTGGACTATGCATACTCCAATTTGCATATCTTGTCACATAAGAAACCTATTTACAATAAGGGGGTGACAAGGAATTAGGATTTAACTATTGACTATGCCAACTTAGATGCTACAATTGCATAACATGCCAAAGACTTTATAGATGAAGTAGCTTTTGCATATGACATGGCTAGAGGGAGTGGCACTTCAACTAATTGTGGTTCAAATGAAATTGAACTAAATGCTGACTTTGATTCTCTCAATGAAAAGCAATATGAAAATTATTGAATATTGATTGTAATTTTCATTTTGTATTGACATTTGACAAATCAATGAATTATCATATTGTGAATTTATGAGTATTTTCTTTTTGCAAATGATGATGTATTTAAATATTTCATTTATTGGCAATTTTGAGTATTACATTTTTATAATTTCTAAATTTTTAATATATATATGAACAAATACCCAAGGAAAAAAAGTGTTGTACCAGCATACTCAAAATGCAAACCCATACCCATTGTTGTACCAAGACTGGAAACTTAGTCAAAAAACACTAAAAATAACACATGCAACCCCTACCAAACCCATCATCACCTTTTTCAGCTGCAATACTTTTCATCTATGACTATTTAACTTCTAAGTACATCTCAGCAAAGGGGATTCAATCTGTTTTGCATTCCTATGTAGTGTTCATAGGGGAATTCAAACTGAAACAACCAGTTGGCATCCATAAATTTATGCAATGGATCCATAGTTGATCATCTAGAAATCTAAAAGAAGTCTTCAAGGCAAAGGAGAAAAATGAGCAAAACAGTATGAAGACAATGCAATAGCTTCAAGAGTTGAGGGATGGATAAGCTTCAATGCACAAGAGAGCTTCTTCTTTGAAATCAGTTCTCAAGCTATGAAGATTTATGAGGCATATCTTTTTTTTTACCCAAATTATGTTTTGGCTAGGGTAAATATCTGTGTTACACAGGGACGCGTCCCCACCCCTAAACCCTACGTCCCCGTCCCCTGAGGCGTTTCTGGGACAAGGTGATGTCACTAATTTTGCATTTTTTAGGAAACGCCGAGAAATGTGTCCCCGATTTAGGAAACGTCTGCAAAACTAAAGGGGACACCAATCTGTCCCCGAAACGGCCAGGGGACGACTAGGCATCCCCTAACCGTACCAGAAACGTCTAGGTGTCCCCCATGGCGTCACTTAGAAAACAAAAGTTATAATTAAAATTCATTGTTTTTTTAAAATTTTATTGGTTTGTCTTTGGCGTGGGGGTCCCACAAACCCTCCCACGCCCCTCGTATACCTAAAAACATAAAACATAAACTCATATACCTATTTGCTAGGAGCCATTTCTAACTATACTCCCCTAAGTTTCGGGGACGGGGACAGTGGGACGTGTTTCCGGTACAAGGGTACTTTTGGGTCATTTTTTAGGGGATGGCTATAAAAAATAGGGAAATTTTTAAAAATATAGTGAAATTTCAAATATTCATATCAGAACATTGATAAAGCATTCATCATAGGCATTGTAGAAGGTTAATACATAACATTAGACTTGAATTGAGATTTCACATGAGAATTGACAAACAAATTAACAAAATTCAAATGCTTTTATCGTCAATGTGCATACATATTAAATAAGAATTATAACAAAATGCCCAAAGGCTTTAAGTTTCAACTATAAAATGACAAAAACATAGAAATTATATGGCTGTCCCTAACTGGTAGGTTTGTATCAAAATTGGAGCTCAAGTTTGTGTCACTATTAGATGCAAAGGTGGGGAGAAGTTTCCAAGGAGTCCCCAAGTCCCCAAAATGTTTCCGGGATGGAGACGGGGGTACCAAGGTAGGGGATGGGTCCCCGTGGAGCACTGGTTTCAACTTATTGCTGTTTATACTTTATAATTTATACTGCTGTTATACTACCGCTGTCATTTTTTATGCACATATTGATATTGTTGCTATGATGCTATTAGTTATCAATGTAAATTAGATTCTCTTGGTTGTAAGTTATATTTTAGATTGCTCTCTTTCTCTCTATAAATATAATATATTTTTTAAATTTCATATATATATATATATTGAAAAATTCATATATATATATATATATATATTGAAAAATTCATATATATATATATATATATATATATATATTGAAAAATTCATATATTGCCGTCCCCCCGCCATCTCCAAAAATCGGCCCTCAGACTGCTGTCCCTGAAACGCATTCCCTGCCGTCCCCCTGTCCCCATCCCCGAAACGCCATGGAACATAGGTAAATATTGGTGTTTTTTTATGTGAAGAGAGGATATAGTTCAACTACATGCTATGAAGAATGTACTAAGAGGTAGGGTATGACAATAAAACGATTCTGAAATTCTATATAAAACATAATGACCTTTACTCAGTTTCTTGTTTTCCTCTCTGTCAATAATATCCACTATCCAGTTGCTTTAACTGTTCTTGCTTTCACTGATATCTGAGTTAAACAAGAAAATTCCAACATACAAGCAAGTAAAGGATACTGATAAATTTAATAACACTAAAATTGTCAAAAGAAATTATATTAATACCCATGGATGACCAAGAGTAGGTCAATGGGACTCAAAAGGACAACAGTTCACAATAGAAAGGTCTAGAAAGACAAACCTATAAACCCACAAAGGGGAAGAACAAAAGCAAAGAAATACAAAAGTGAAGAAAGTCAATTGTATGTCTTATAAGGCAATGCAGGCACAATAATTACATTGAATATTCCAACTAGCAACCAGCATAAGGCCCCAGCCACACCAGAGTTAGGAAAGCCCTCTTTTCTAATATGACAGTAATTAACATTTATATCCATTAGGTTGCAGACCACAATAGATAATCAAGAAGGACAAAACAGAAAGATTGACCATCTGTTGCAGCAGTCTGATGAATCTTGTATGAAGTGACCACAGAAAATGTTGGTGGGCGGCTGAAGGTTCCTGTTGAAACAGCCATAAGAGAGATGTGGCAGCGATCACCAAAAATATTCTATTTATAACAAGAGTTACAGGTAAGTCAAACAATTGTTCTCTCTTGATCTTCACCAAGTGCCATGAAGCTTTCACAAATTGAAGAACGTAGTTCACAGAATGGGCATGGTGGTCAGCAGCAGCATCTACACTATGCAGAAAGGGATTTGGAACTTGTCAAGCCATGATAATACTATACTGTTGATTTTCATTTTTTCACCATATTTCCTAGTGGCAGAAGAAACACAAATAAAACAACCAAACGAATAACTTAATAATAACCGCAAGCTTCAAAAAATTAAACAAATTATTTAATATTTTTTAACTTGAGTAGCTGCACATCAAAATCTACATATAATCCCAAATAGTAAAATTAAACCTAAATCTAAAACATAGATGTGCGAGCTTTGATTGCAGATTACCTAAACCTAATTTTATTTGGTGAAATTAATAAATTATTAAATATTGTTTTGTAAAGTATGTGGTTTGTCTTTTATTTCACACCTAATATATCCTTTCGGTGTACCGTTCTTTTTTCATTTTTGATGTCCACCATATCGCACATTCCATGCAAAAACTTTTACCTTGCCCATCACATTGGTTGCATGCATATGAAAAAATTGCAATGTCTCATCTAAGGGACTTCTAAAAAAGGACCCTACCAATAGCCCCAGTTTGGACAGTATGAAAGCTAAACAGACCTAGATAATTGCAATTTGTAACAGGTATGAGTGTTATCAGTTTTATTTTGTGTCTCTATATTTCTTAGTGCTATCATGCAGAGTTCCTAGTATTACAAAAGCCCTGTAAGTATCCGAATGGTAGCTAGACGTACATGTATCGGTTATATGTTTGCTGGTGGTTTTCACTACTACGGATCTAGCTACATCATAACCAGAAGTTATTGTGGTTGATTTCTGATAATCAGAAGTTTCTGAGGTTGACTGGCCATTGCCCGATTTAAGGGCTGAATTTCAAACCATGGTCTGAGTGTACTGAAATATTTTGACAATAAGAAAAAAGTGTTAAGGTTACCAGACCAAGGATTTTCAGTTGCTGACTATATGTTGATCATCGGGATCGTTGACAATTGAATAAGCTCAGGCGGCAAATCAAAGAGGCCATTCATTGCCGATCACCAGATTCAACTCTACAGAAGATACGTTCATATATAAAATTGAATAAAATGACCCAATTAACGGAGCCAGGAACAAGATGTGGTTGACTTTAACCGAACAGACACCTCTCAATTGTGGTATCTTATCCAAAGATTTCCCGTTCACAGGGTAAAGGATTAGAATGAAAAGGGGTGTTTAGAATGATGACAATTGTAAGGATTTAAATGTAATTTTAACAATATGGATATAGCGAATAATTATATTGAAATACAACTTTTATTTCAAATTTTGCATAAGACCATCAGTCCGGTTCAAATCCCTCTACCTATAATAATAGCTCGTAACTCCAAAGAACATGCGGCGATAGTGTAATATGATGATGAAAAAGTACAATCAAGAATGACCCAAATTAACAAATCTTAAGAGTGACGTAGAAACTTATCATATACAGTATTGAAAGTTGCCCTCGAGCTTGCCCAAATTTTATAATTTACATTAAAAAATCATCCTTCTTTCAAAGCAAAAACTCACAGTGTACTGTAGAAACTATGAATTCGAAGTTTTAGGGCTCGACTCTCGATTCTGTTGATAAAATAAGAGAAACAAACAAATACACATAAATAACTACTGAAGGGAAAACAAAGTTCACTGAGAAACCCTAAGCCGTTCCGGTAAATACATACCTACTCCGAAGCTGGTATGGCTCCTCCGATTCATGCCGATCTGCCCACCTCTGAAAATAATTCACAATTGAGTTATAATTCTTTCATTATATTTGCCTAAATTTTATAACAATTAAATACTGGTTCGGCGAAGCATACAGAACATGAAAATAAATAAATAGCCACTACATAGAATAAAATCCAAAAAATAAAGTCAAATGAAATTAAAACAAATATTTGCTAGCATTTGCGCCAGTGCAATGGTTACATCGATTGCAAATTATATTTTTAAGTAATATGTTGAAATTAAAAATGGATGCGGTGGAAATATGTCTTTTCATTTATTAATTTTATATATATAATTATGTATTTTAAATGAATTGTATTGAAATTAATATATTTGTCTTGTTAAGGATAAAAAGCAAAGTGAAATGTATTATATGATTTATAATTTTGTTATATAAGAAATATAATCTATCAATAACTGAATTAAATGTATAATATGTTTGTATTGTATGAATGTAAATTTTTTAAAATATTTTTTTAATATTTTTAGATTTGTTTAAATTCAATTAAGATTAATTTGTATTATTTTTATTTCATTTTTGGGTTTCTTAGAAAATTTTAGTTTCTATTCTTTCTTTATAATTATTTTCATTCTTATATATTGAAGTATGATATTATTCAATTCAAGTCATAAATTTGTAGTTAATTTTATTGTAAAGATATAAAGTGTGTTGAAGCTCCTAAAGTCTTGACTAGGTCGGACTCTGCGATGGCTTTCTTCCTTAATAAGAGAAAGGAAATTTTGTCTGCTGATGTTATGGCTACTGAAGGTAAGCTGGTTGGGGAGGATTATGTTGCTGCTAAGGGTGCTGCTAAAGGTTTTGTTTTGAGTTGTGAGGTAAAAATTGGTGGGCCTGGGGTTAGGACTAGAAATAGACTGAAAAATCAGGTTGGGGCCTCAGGTATGGAGGTTTTTGATACTAGGGCTAAGGAACAGAAGTTTGCTGCTAGTGTGATGGAAGTTGTTGAAATTTTGAACAATATGTAGTGGTGTGTGTCGTTTTTTGGCTGCTTTTTGGCTGGTGGTTTGATGTCATTGGGCTGATGGTTGTTTAATGTTGTTTCCTTTTTGCTTCAGTTGTTCCTTTTTGTAAAGGGTTGTGGGCCCCTTCAAAACCCGTTTTTAACCTCTAATCAAAACAACTTATTTTATCTTAAGTAATGTAAATAAAGTAAAATATATATAATTTGGATGAGGAGGATAAATCTCTTTGTGTGTTGGTTTGTGATTGGCAAGTATCCACCTGTACATCAAAAATGTTTCAATGAGTTAGTTTAGAATGGATTGGAAGAGTGTTTGAAAGATAATGGATTGACATTTGTGTACCTCGATTTTTTTTTTAATGAGAGTAATTGTAGGCAAGCCTTCCCTTTCTTTCTAATAATTGTGAATCAATTGTTTTGCATTATAGAGTAGCGATTGAAGGAGAATGTTGGTTTGATATGAAGTTTGTTTATTGATTTAACCATGGATATAATTGTACATGTTAGGCATTATCTCTTCATTTCTCCAATATCAATTGTCACATTATGTAGCATTAGACATTGGGATTTATGTATAGTAATTGCCCATATCATGGATAGTGATATATGTCTATAATTGCCTAGTGACAAAGGTAGTTTAAGTGTCATTTTTGGGTCATTTTAATCATATGGTGGCCCACTATAGTTATCAATCCTTGATATAGTGTATAACGGTGCATATGGTGATTTAGAGCCAAGATTATAAATAACATATATGACCCCTCCAAGAGATTTGTTTACAAGTCCTACTTGAATCCATAAGTTTGTTATTAGCATGAAAAGTTGGTCTTTATATGGTAGGAGTTCATGTGGAAATTAGTCATCATTAGCATCAATGTTTAGTTTTCTTTGTGTTCTTATTGCAATACTTAGTGCAAATGGAAGCTTTAGTAGTTTGAGCATTTTTTATTATGTAGTTTCACTAAATCATTTATAGCAAAAGGGTGCATTGAGTTATCAAATTCTTATTTTTCGATTGTTGATATAGTAGTATCTTGGTATGGATCATTAATAGTTTGTAATCATGTTCTATCAGTTTTGCATATATTCTTTATAATGTTTCACGAAAGTGGTTAAAGTTGGAGTATCGCCTTATTGATGAAACATTATTTATAATGTAATAATTATAGTAAATTATTGGCATAGAATTTTGGAATTTGAGTGTGATACATAGATCGGTGTCTATGATAAATGATAATTGGGCTAGGTCACCTATTAGAATTATAGATATTCCACCAAAGTAGAGTTATTGTTAGTTATGAATTAATTTGCATAGTCTATTGTTTATCTTTAATGCTATTTTTGGCCCTATGAGGCTCATCTCATTAATTAAGATGTATTAAATGATGGGTGTCATGTCTTCTTCAAATGTTGTTAGTGGTTGTACCTGCAATGGTTGGATTTATCTTATTTGAATCTCGAGGGTTGAATGTGTACTTGAGGCATATATATTAAATGGAGTGATTCTTGTAGGAGTGAGAGTAAGAAGTAGGTTTTATTTTTGTGGTAGTGTA
This sequence comes from Sequoia sempervirens, assembly GCA_007258455.2. Lineage (NCBI taxonomy): Eukaryota > Viridiplantae > Streptophyta > Pinopsida > Cupressales > Cupressaceae > Sequoia > Sequoia sempervirens. The sequence continues at coordinate 980,362,019 of VDFB02271358.1, forward strand.
CTTTGAAGTGCATTTCTTATGTAGGTGCTAAGGTAAAATTTTATGATTACTACATTCTCTTCGATGATCATATTCAATGGTTAGTTTAATGAATGATCTTTGTGGTGGTTTATAATAATTTTAAGTGCTAATTTTTATTTTGGTGATAATGTATAATTTGGGACATTCAACTCAAAGAGGAACTATTCATCTTGTTTGAATATTTTGTTCATGTTTATGAATTGTAGTGGAGTGTCATGTAAATATGGGGATGGGATACATTCACCCATTTGTTATTTTTATCAAAATGATGCCCACCAAGTATTTGTGGTTCATTTAGATTCATACTATTGGTAAGTCTTATTTATAGATGATAATCCATATTTGTTCATTTATATTGTATTTTTTATGTTTATCTTATTATTAATATCTTCTTCCTCTTTGTGGTTGGCTTCCATTTCAATTATATATCTAATACATCATGTCAATAATATGATCTATAAGCCAAAATCCCTAAGGTTTAATAATCTTCAAAATGTGAGGGGTGTCAAACCTAAGAAGAATGTTACAAACTTGTCTTCAAGTTGGGCAGCTAAGGACTAATGCATGAGGTGGGCAAGACCTCCTTCATTTTTGGCTCTATAATACCAAGGGGGTTTCCCTAATATATTGGATGAATGGTTGATATACCAAGCAATTACCTTACAACAAACCATACTGAATATATGATGTATCCCAATACTAGTGTCACTATATAACTACATGCTAGTTTGGAGATGTAAGGTGGAGCATCTATTTAATAGATAATTTGTCATACAAGTTTTTAAAAATGTAGTGTATGATAACCCCTTAAATGCTATAAACATTCAAATATGGCAGCAGAACACATGGAAAATAAAACTAATAGATGTTTGAGTTGATGTGTTTATAGTGTGTTGAGGATACTTGGAAGAAATCCAGTCACAAATGGGTGCCTTTATCCATTAGGAAATAGATTCATTCAATCAAACATGTGATAACGAAAACTTAGGTGATATCCTAATCAAGAGATTACAAAAAGACTATGTTGCTCAAAGTCTACAGGCAAATTGGGCTCTACATGCACATTCAAAAAACAATAAATGATTGCAAAATATCAAGTGAGACTACTTGTTTATCATTAAGCATACATATCCATTTCCTTTATTATTTTGAGAAGATATATTTCAAAAGCTTTACAATAATTTTCTAGTCTTTTGGTTGGCTAATAATCTTAAACACATCCAGAAAAATACATTATGCACATGGAGACACACATTCAAGGTTGAATATGCCTTTAATCATTCGATATACAAAGGCTATATTATTATAAATTTTGGGATGAACCCACGTTATTATAATGTTAACACAACTATGCCTAGAACTGAAAGTTGAAACCCTAGAGCTTCCTGTGAGTATTTTCTTCTCTTAATGGCTCTACAACTACTCTTCCTCTTCAAAGACTCTTATCATCCTCTTTTGAAAATGAATCTAAGATAGATAAAACCCATGGCCAAGCTATCAAGGGAATGTCAATGGGTCGCCCAACTAAAAAAACTCTCATTGCAACCTTGTTTAATGCTCATAAGACATATGTCCTCTACAAATTCAATTTTTTTGACAAGGGTGCAAGAAAAAATTCTCTAACCAACACCATACACCTACAATGAATGATCAACATGGTTAAGTGCAAGAAATAAACAAAAATGCCCTTGAAATCCACTAGAAATGGCAAGTTGAAAGTGTATTCTACTAGGAAAAGTATCTGCAAACATTAAATACAATATGGGTGCCACATATTCCATCATGTCCACACCCAAATATCTTAAATGTCCTTAAGAAAAGCACATAGATCAAGCTTGAAGTGTTACAAAAGTGGGTGAGCCTTGATGAGGGTAGTTGAAACTAGTTTTTAACTCATTTTTACTGTTGCAGGATTCCAACCTCTATCTATCCACTACAGAGAAATGACATGCAAGTGAACCTTGCAAGGAAAATCTTACCATCCACCCTACAGTGAAAATCTAAGTGCAACTAAACATAACACAATAAAAATATTGTTTAGATGTGAAACCTCATAAATAATATTAGCAATGATGTCACAATAAAAATTGGAGACCTTCAAATGAGATGGCATCATCACAACATCAGTACTATAGGATTGCGGGATGTTCAACCCTATTGGCCTACAAAACTTGACTTAGCTAATTTAAAACTTTGAATGTCCATGCAAAACAAAATCCCTTAAAGTGTACTTATGAAAAAGTCATTTGCAAGTGCATAAAAGAAAGTTTGGATCAGACACCCAAACCTACAAGTGTAGAAGGACACATTCGGCCTGCAAAGGATTTCATGGACCTAAAAAGTTTGTGTAGACACCTAACTAAGAATAAATGATTAAATTAACTATTGGGAATTGCAGGTAGATTAATACCAGCTAAATGCAAATTATAAAATTAAACAGAGGAATTTAAACACATAGAAATTAATAACAATGAAAGAACAACATCGAATCTTAACATGGTTCACCCAATTTGGGCTACATCCACCAACAACAAACTTCCTTTATTATTAAATGTCCATCAAAATGAATTACAAATTAACTTACAACAATAGTTGCAACTTGCAATAACATTTTCAACATTTCCACTACATTGTTTTTCTTGCACACAATGCACATGAGCTTGAAGCAATAGCCTGTGTTTTCACCAGTCACAACCCTGTGAAAAACTGCCAACCAGTGCTTACACAACTTGAAGCAATAAAAACTCAAGACTGTGTGACTTTCTACCTTCCCACCTATGCGCAACAATAAACATTTCAACTTGAGCCTTTTGGAATTCCAACGTAGAAAAAAAATTGTTTGTTTCTAAGCGTTATTCTAACTATTTTCCAACCATTAATTAATTGTATTTTAAATACAAAAGTGCAAAAATTTCTATATTAAAATATTCTTGCTCCCTTGCATTCCCCTGTTAATTTATTTAGGGGAAAACGTGTCAACAAAGATGGGGAAATTTGAAGCCTTCGATTTTGATCGAGCTCCACAATACAACATTAACAATCATTTTCATTTCATCCTCATAATTGAATAATTTCATATTATTTGAATAAATTTGTATCATCTATTCCTTTGTATTAATTATATAATTATGGTTATTTAATTAATTTATTAATTATTCGTCTATATTAATTAAATAATTAATATTATTTGATTAATTTACTAAGTATTCTTCTATTCTAAAATTTAATTAAATACCCCTATTATGGGGCTTGAAAGGATGATCTTTGAGAAAATTTGTGTTTGGAAGTGAAGTGGCATCCGTTGAATGAAGGATGGGTCAAAGTAAACTTTAATGGAGCAGCTCAAGGCAATCCAAGGCCATCTAGAGCTAGTCATGTGATCAAAGATCACACAAGTAGAAGATTAGTAGAATGGGAAAAGCATTTATTAGTTGACACTAATAATGAAGCAGAGTTTTAAGTAGCATTGCTAAGGCTAAAGTTGTGTAAGCAACTGGGAAGTGAAAAAATTCATTTGGAAGGTGTTTCTATGATCACAATAAACACCATAAGGAAACAATTGACCCTCAATTGGATCTAAGTAGATGGCTAAATTGTTTTTTAGCCGAGCTAGAATGTCAAATGTAATGATTGGGGAGGTTGGCAATGGATGAATCTTTAAAACAAGCTTTGTTGCTCATTTTTCCATACTTCCATTTGCAATTAACAATGGATACCACAAAACAAATTGGGGTAAAAGAAAGGAAAATGGCCTTTCAGGGTGTAATATCGAATGCATGCTTAAAGAAGATTTTTCAAGCTACAAATGCAGAAGTGTTGGGCGCAATCAAAAACATCCTCAGTGCACATTTTCTTCTACCCACTTATCGCTATAGAGTAAACATCGATGCTCTTGGCTTGGCTTCTCCAAGCGCACAAGGAGATAGGAGTGGTTAGGATCCTGATGTAGAAGCTAGTGGTTTCATGGTAGAGGGAGGCATTAGAATATTATCTAAGTATGGTGGTGCTAGGTCTTGGCCTAAGGTCGATGAGGGGAGTTTGGCCATTACTGACACAACACTTTAATGGTCCATGAGTGACCTTTATCATATGGAGTGTGGGTGAGGATCAGGAGGATAGGATGTAGATGGTGGAAGGTAACATCGCCCTGTTGAAGGAGCTAACAGGGGTGGGGAGCTTTGTGGCTCAGGTGACCATTTTAGCATTACTCACAGCCCACGATAGGGAGGATGAGGTAAAGGGTCGAGAGGAGAATGCTGTGATGGTGATTGAGGATAACAACCAATATGGATGTTGACTATATTTTGCTATTTTGATTAGTTGTAATGCCACGTTAACGACTTTGTATTTGGGGTTGGGCCCCTAGTGCCCAATTTATAGCAACTTTTGTGGCTCCCTTAAAAGGCTAACATTTTTTCGGTATTTTAAAATTGCTTTAATGAGAAATTAGCTAACAACATGTAGTTTATGCCCAACTTTTTTGATAATTTTTTAATGAATATTTGATTTTTTACTAATTTTCAAAGTGGACACTTTTTGAAAAACAAAATTTTGGCTGTGCTACCCCTATAAATTATGAAAACTAATTGAATTTTTTTTTTTCAATATGTGTAGAATGGATTCTAGTTTTAAAAAATGTAATTTATTTAAAATTTCGATGAACGGTTAATTTATAAAGAAAAAATACCAAACACTGGTTTTTGCCAAAAAACAGACACACAAACAAAAGAAATTATAGATCAAAGGCTTAACAATGTCAAAATGTGAAAAAAATTACATCGTTAGATAACTAAGAGAGAGCCTAACATTACCCAGGTTTTTTATTTGTTCAACCTTGAAACACATGCAAACCTAATGCTTAGCACGAACACGATATATGAAATATTCTAGAATTTGCAAAAACACATATTTAGACGTTGGGAAGGAACTCCAAGCCTTTGGGTTAATATTTCAAAGCAAATACCAAGCCCAAGGCTTGGGGAGCTTGGGGATTCCCAAAACAAGAAACAACGCGAACGCGTTATTTCATAGTTTTGACTTTTTTTGCATTTGTGCCCAAGACTTGCCTAAGCAAGACATAACATGAGAACGTTATAACATGATCACGTTATGTCTTGCTTTGTGTTAAATGCTAGTCTATTAAATGTATGTATATATATATTTGTATGTTTGTATATATGTATGCTCATATGACATGTATGTATGTATGTATGTATGTATGTATGTATGTATTGTATGTATGTATGTATGTATGTATGTATGCATGTATGTATGCATGCTTGTATGTGTGTATGCTGTATATATGTATGTATGTATGCCTTTAGAGGGAGGGATAATTTTAAGAGAGGGAGAGTTGTCTAGGTAGGGTGGGAGGGAGAGACCTGAGAGAGAGATTTAGAGAGGTAGTGAGAGAGAGACTTAAGAGAGGGAGATGGGATGAAAGGGAGAGACCTAAAAGAGAGGGAGTGGGAGAGAAGAGGTTGGAGTGAGAGGGACTTAGCTAGGTAGGATATGAGGGATAGGGGGAGAGGGAGAGAGAGGCGGGAGAGAGAGATACCAGAGAGGGAGGGAGATGGAGAGAGAGAGAGAGAGTTATCTAGGTAGGTGCCAGAGGGAGAGACTTGAGACATAGGGAGAGAGAGGGAGTGGGAGAGAGAGGGAGTGAGTGAGAGAGAGACAAAGAGATGGAGATGGATCTAGAGACAAATAGATAGAGAGAGAGGGTGTAGGAGAGAGAGACTTGAGAGAGAGGGAGAGAGAGGGAATGGGAGATAGGAGGTGGAGTGAGAGGGACTTATCTAGGTAGGGTGGAAGGGATAGACAAAGATTTAACTAGGTATGATTCTAGAGGGAGAGACTTGAGAGAGAGAGGGGTGGGAGGGAGAAACTCGAGAGATAGGGAGAGAGAGGGAGTGTGAGAGAGAGGGAGTGATGGAGAGGGAGTGGGAGAGAGATAGAGGGAGTGAGTGAGATTGAGAGAGGGATCAGGAGAGAGATAGAGGGAGTGAGAGAGAGAGAGAGTGGTAGGGATTGATTAAGCGAGAGGTACATAGAAAGAGGGAGAGGGTAGATAGAGACAATTAGAGAGGGTAGGAGAGAGGGAGAGAGAAATGAGATAGATAGTGGATAGATAAGGATGGATAGGGGTTGAGGGTATAGGGTTGAGGATCCAATATATAGGGTAGAGGGTTAATGTACAGGGTTGAGGGTTTAAGTGTTTAAGGGTTGAGGGTTTAAGGGTTTAAGAGTTTAGGAATGAGGTTGAGGGTTTAAGGGTTTAGGGTTCAAGGATTAGGGTTGAGGGTATATGGTTGAGTATATAGGTTTTACGGTATAGGTTTGAGGGATTATGGTTGAGGATCCAATGTATAGGGTAGAGGGTTGAGAATGGAGGGTTGAGGGTTTAATGTATATGGTAGAGGGTTGAGGGTTTAAGGATTGAGGGATTAGGGTTCAAGGGTTGAGGGTTGAGGGGTTAGGGTTTAAGGGTTGAGGGTTAAGGGATTAGACTTGCGGGATTGAGGTTTGAGGATTTAGGGATTAAGGGTCGATGGATTAAGGGTTGAGGGTTTAGGGTTTAAGGGTTGATGGATTACAGTTGAGGGATTAAGCATTTAGGGTTCAGGGTAGAGAGTTTAAGGGTTGAGGGTATAGGGTTGAGGGATTAGGGTTGAGGGTTTAGGGTATTGGGTTGAGGGTAGAGGGCACAGGGTTAAGAGTTTATGGTATTAGGTCGAGGGTAGAGGGTTGAGGGTTGAGGGTTGAGGGTTGAGGGTTGAGGGTATATAGGGTTGAGGGATTAGGGTTGAGGGATCAAGGGTCGAGGTTTAAGGGTTTAAGGGTTAAGGATTAAGGGATTAGGGTTCAGGGATTAAGGGTTGAGGGTTGAGGATTTAGGGTAGAGGGTTTAAGGGTCGAGGGCTTTGGTTTGAGGGATTAGGGTTGAGGGTTTAGGGTTGATGGATTAGAGTAGAGAGGGAGGGAGAGATGGAGGAAGAAGTGAGATAGAGAGGAGAGAAGAGGAGGGAAGGAGAGAGAGAGAGAGAGATGAGGGTTAAGGATCCAATGTATAGGGTAGAGAGTTGAGAGTTGAGGACCTATAGGGTTGATGGTTTAGGGTATTGGGTTGACGGGAGACGGTTGAGGGTCCAATATATAAGGTAGAGGGTTGAGGGATTAAGGCTTTAAGGGTTGAGAGTTTAAGGGTTTAAGGGTTGAGGTTTTAAGGGTTTAAGGGTTGAGGGATGAGGGTCAAGGGTTGAGGATTTAGGGTTCAAGGGTTGAGGATTGAGGGATTAGGGTTGAGGGATTAAGGGTTGAGGGTTTAAAGTTTTAAGGGGGGAGAGAGAGAGGTGAGATAGAGTGGTAGGGAGTGATTGAGTGAGATCCCCATATAACCCATCTCTGCTTATATTTGTGTCATGTCTAGTTGTAACTTCTCACTCATGTGGCTTTTTGTTGTTATTAGTTTACAAAATATCTATAATGTTGTTCAATGCAAGATTCCTCTATTCAAGTCTGTTGCATTATCCCATTTACCAATTCATTCGTATTAGACTTTATTAATCTTACTCCATGGTTGATCAAATATACATTAAGTGCATATGTATTTAAATGATCTCTAATATCTTAGCTCTATCTCACCTCTCTCTCTCTCTCCCTGAAACCTTAAACCCTAAACCCTCAACCCACAACCCCTATACCCTATACCCTCAACCCTTTTAAGGGTTTAAGGGTTGAGGGATGAGGGTCAAGGGTTGAGGGGTTGGTGGTTTAGGGTTTAAGGGTTGAGGGTTGAGGGATTAAGGGTTAGGGGTTTAAGGTTTTAAGGAGAGAGATAGAGAGGTGAGATAGAGTGATAGGGAGTGATTGAGCGAGAGGTACATAGAAAGAGGGAGAGGGGAGATAGAGAAAATTAGAAAGGGTAGGAGAGAGGGAGGGAGAGATAGTGATGGAGAGAGAGGTGAGATAGATAGATAGATAGATAGATAGATAGAGGGAGGGAGGGACGGAGGGAGGGAGGTAGGGAGGGATGGAGAGAGAGGGGGGTACATAAAAAGAGGGAGAGGGTAGATAGAGATAATTAGAGAGTGTAGGAGAGAGGGAGGGAGAGAGAGGTGAGATAAATAGATATAGAGAGAGAGAGGGGATAGGAGTTGAGGGTATAGGGTTGAGGGATTGGGGTTGAGGTTCCAATGTACAGGGTGGAGATTTTAATGTATAGGGTAGAGGGTTAAGGGTTTAAGCATTTCAAGGTAGAGAGTTTGAGGGTCGAGGGTTTAAGGTTTTAAGAGTTGGGGAATGAGGTTGAGGGTTTAATGGTTTAGGGTTGAGGGATTATGGTTGAGGATCCAATGTACAGGGTAGAGGGTTTAAGGCTTTAAGGGTTTAAGGGTTGAGGGATTAGGATTGAGGGATTAAGGGTTGAGGGTTGAGGGTTGAGGGTAGAGAGTTTAAGGGTTTAAGGGTTGAGGGTATAGGGTTGAGGGATTGGGGTTGGGGGTTTAGGGTATTAGGTTGAGGGTAGAGGGTAGAGGGTTTAAGGGTTTAGGGTTTAAGGGTTGAGAGGGAGGGAGATATGGAGGAAGAAGTGAGATAGAGAGGGAGATGAGGGTTGAGGATCTAATGTATAAGGTAGAGGGTTGTGAATTAAGGGTATAGGGTTCAGGGTTCAGGGTATTGGGTCAAGAGGGTAGAGGGTTGAAGGTTTAAAGTTTTAAGGGTTGAGGGTATAAGGTTGAGGGATTGGGGTAGAAAGGAAGGGAGGGAGGGAGGGAGAGATGGAGGGAGAAGTGAGATAGAGGGTTGATGGTATAGGGTTGAGGGTCCAGTGTATAAGGTAGAGGGTATAGGAGTTGAGGGTTTATGGTTTAAGGGTTAAATGTTGTAGGATTAGGGTTGAGGGTTTAGGGTAGAGGGTCGAGGGTTGAGGGTTTAGGGTTGAGGGTTTAAGGGTTTAAGAGTTTAGGGTATAGGGTTGACCTATATTAGGATAGAGATGGAGGGAGAGATAGAGGGAGAAATGAGATAAAGAGGATAGAGAGAGAGAGAGAGAGAGAGAGAGAGAGAGAGAGAGAGAGAGAGAGAGAGAGAGAGAGAGAGAGAGAGAGAGAGAGAGAGAGAGAGAGAGAGAGAGAGAGAGAGAGAGAGAGAGAGAGAGAGAGAGAGAGAGAGAGAGAGAGAGAGAGAGAGAGATTATGGTTTAGAGTTTAAGTATTAAGGGTTTAAGGGTTTAATAGTATAGGGTTGAGGGATTAGGGTTTAAGGCATAGTGTCCATGGTTGAGGGTTTAAGGCATAGAGTTTAGGATTAAGTGAAAGACTTAGATGGCTAAGGAGAGAGAGAGAGAGAGAGAGGAAACCTTAAGAAAATCAACAATTTTATAACACGAGCACATTTTGAAGAAGTTGAGATATAGTCATTTTGTATGGCAAGACAAAACGCACTCGCATTATAACACAAGCACATTTTGGCTTGCTCTAAAAGTGGTAAAAAGTTAGCACACTAGTGATCTAGGCCAACATGTTCTATTATTCTCCTAGTTATGCAATTGTTTTGACAAAAAGAAGCTTTTTGATGTTGTTGGGAAGTGCACATGCAAAGTTTTCACATTCTACCACCTTTGCATGAACTTTCCACCACCATTTTATGGTTTTCCAACTTAAGAAAGAGGAAGTAACAGAGTTTTCACATCAAATTTGATATATATCAATTCAAGTCTCAATTTTTGTAGTGTTGCAATGTTAATTGTGATTGAATTGTAGGAATTTAACATTATACATTGGTTATTTATATTGTTGTTAGTAATTTTGTTCAAGAGTGATATACAATTAAACATTGAAAAGGAAACAAGCTTGTGAAAAACTCAAACTGTTGAGGAGTTTGATGCAAGAAGAATCAAAGACCACATAATTGGGTAGAACTCCTCCATACAAATATTTGTTTATTAGGTATGTGAAGTCTTTACACATTTCTTTATATTTTCCTTAACTATTATGTTTCTTTATCATCCCTTATCATACATGCTTAATACAATGCTTTGAATTTTTTATTATGCATATTCCATGTTCATCATTGTTTTTTTTTCATTATAACCTTAGCCCCTCTTGGCACATTTTAAACTACACAATTCTTTACACCTGCCAATTACATTTTAAACCACATCTCATTGAGGCATTTTGTTAAACCAATTAACCTACCTTATGTATGCTTCCACATTTTGTATACACATATATATGAGAGTAGTTATAAGTATGTAATATAATACATCATTTCTCAATCCTTTTCTATGGATGTGCATACCCCTTTCCAAAGCTTCCATTTTGGTATAGGCATGGGGGATGTTGGAAAATGTAGTGGTGTGATGTCCCCTTCCTAGTCAGCGCAGCTGGATTTGAGGTTAGCCTATCATTCTGATCCTCGTAGGCTGACAGTTGTGTGTAGAGGATCAATTGAGGCAGTTACCCGGTGTTCAGGAGCATTATTCCTTCAGTTGTTTCAGGTTGGGCCTTCGCAAAATCTTTCAGAGAGGTTTTTCAAATACTTGCTATTTTTAGTAAGTCAGGCAAGCGGAAGCTGCTATTTTGGGCAGGGCACCTGGTTCAGCTAGTCAGCTCAGAATCGACCTAGTTCATTAGTTTGATGGTCAGCTGGAAAAATAACGGAGCATTTAATGATTATTAAATAATTGATATTTTGACTTTATATTATAAAGTCACTTTATTAATATATTTAAATATTAATAATTAATGGCATATTATAAAGTATTTTTAATACTTTATAATAAAGTGAAATATTTGTTATAATGAATAATTATTTATTCATTAATGGGACGCCATTTATTTATTATTTTTCTCCTAAGTCAAAAAGGATGAATTTAATCATTTATTAAATGATTATTAAAAATGAAGCTGGGGTCAAAATTTTGAAAGGGGTTTATATATTCACTGCCAAGACAAATCGAACCCTTATGTTATGATTATTCAATTTTTCTTATTTTGCTCTGAGCATTGGAGTTTGCAAAACCTAGGGTTTCAGCAGACAGTTGATTTTGGAGAACGTTCCCTCTTCAAGATCTAGCATACTGAGACTGTGAAATACCAGTTAAAGATTGTCAAACTTGGTGACTTCATACAAAGGTTGCAGTTGAGCTTATTGATTCGATTCAAGAAGGATTTGCAGAGATTAATTTTCAGTTATTAGTGGCGACTTATCTGAGATTCTTACACAGAGATCTGGTGTTTTCTCATTAAAGTCGTACCACATTAATTACTGTTGGTTAGCCATACTTTTTCTGTACTAGCTAGGGCTGTACTTATTCATCTGGAAGATACGCCTTCACCTTTGGTCTCCTGCCTTTTGCAACATGGATGCCTAAATATTTTAGAGATTTGGCGTAGGGTCTGGAGTCTGGAGATTGCTTTGTATCTTGGGCCGTACATTTATCATCTATCTTCTAGTGGTTGCAAGTAATCAGGTTCTCTTGAATAAAAGTCACTTTCTCTTCATATGTTTGATTTTATATATTGTATGTGCTCTGGAAAATCAATATATGTATGCGCCTTCATCTTCTGAGCCATATTGATGCATATTCATTGTCTTTTTATTTATTATGAATTTTTAAAGTATTTTAGAGCAAAATCGCAGTTTTCTTGTTTATTGCAAAAACCATCAAAAACACAAAAAATCATAAAACAAACAAAATTTAGCATTCTCAGTTAGGGGTTTGGGTTGAGAGACACCTGGTCTCTTACAGTGGTATTAGAGCACAATTTTCCTGCCATCCTGTGCTTTTTCAGTTGCTTTTTCAGTATATAGAGTGCTTTTTGGTTGCTTTTTCATGAGCAGAGACATCATTCATTATACTAAGGGTGTAGGAACAGGAAGAGTCGAGGATTGGATAGGTCCACCTATTCTTGAAGGTGAGACAGTGTCATGAGTATTGGGTACTCACAGATCTAGCTCCAACAGCAGTGAGAACAGTGTCACAACACTGATGGCAGACCGTGAGATCCCTGCAGAGACACTTAGGGATTCAGGGAAAGCGCATGCAGAGGGTGATATTACTGAAGAGGAGTTTAGATGCAGGCATGATAACATGATGGACATGATGTCCCAGTTTATGGGCACTATTAGACAGTATACTCCATCCCAGCCGCACTATATCCAGATTGGACAGTCAAGCTAGACTGTAGGCATGGACCAGCCTTTGGCATCAGCACCACGACAACTATCACCGATCTATCATGAGCGTAGGCCTGGACAACCTACATTCATATCTAGAGAGACCTCACCTCCGACTTCGAAGGCAGAGCAACAGGGTCACCATTAGGAGTTTCTGCCACACGATGGCATGTCAGTAGTGGATGTGACTAGATTTCATGGTGAGTATCTATCATTAGCACCTGAGATCAGACATGCATTATCTTTTCATGAGTTCATAACCCAGAGGGGGAGGTAGATTTGACCGTCAGGCTCCTCAGCACCAGCAGCCATAGCCACAGGTGAACAAGGATTTATAGTATGTAGTTAGTAAGATCACCTTGCCATACTTTGACGGTTCCGATAAGACGTCAGCAAGGTCTTGGGTCCAGAAGTTGGACAATTATCTATCACTGAGACCTATGCAGGAGGACGAGGCCATTAAGTTTGCTACTTTGCATCTTGATGGGTTAGCGCATGATTGGTGGCATCATGGAATGTACACACTTGGCCATCATGCAATCACTACGTACCAGGAGTTCACTAGCAAGCTCATAGAGCATTTTGATAAGAAAGATCTAGAACTCTACTTCAGAGAGCTAGCTCAGCTCAGATAGATAGGTAGTTTGGATGCTTATGTCAGTGAGTTTCAGAAGGTTGCAGTCATGGTGATAGGCATTTCAAAATGGAGACTTTTCATTCTCTTTGTTGAGGGTTTGATGGAGCCTATGAGAGGTTGGGTCAAGGCATTTGATCCTCCTACTCTTCAGGAGGCCATGAGGAAGGCACGTAACATGGAGCTTGCAGCACCTCGCAGCAAGTTCACTTCAGGCTCGACACCATACATGAGGCCTAATAGGTCTTTTGACAGGAATAGGCCCTTTGACAAAAGGAGGGATCCACCTGATCCTAAGAGATAGAATGCACCACCCTTTGACAGAGAAACACTGAACGATTTATGAAAGAAAAAATTGTGTTTTTGGTGCAAGGCGCCCTATGATGAAAAACATATATGCCCTCTTCGTCCCAAAGTGAAAAACAATCAGATGGAGTGGTTTTATGAGGGGGAAGAGCAATCTAATCTGTCAAACCAACAAGCTGATTCTGAGCATTCAGATGATGACAGGTCCAAAAATGAGGGTGAAAACGAAGGAGGAAGGAAGCTACAGGAAGCACATTTGACTAGCCTCCAGAGAGATGGATCGTTTAGACTTCGCAGGCTCCTAGCAGGTCAGAAGGTAATCACTCTACTCGACACTAGTGCTACTCACAATTTCATTGATGCCCGGTTGGTAGAGAAACGTGGTATATAGATAGAGGAGTTTGAGGGTATTCGAGTTAAGGTGGCTGATGGGTACACTCTCAAATGTGATAGAAAGATTACTGATCTTCTGATGCAGTTGAACAACTATGAATTCAAGACTGAATTCTATGTTGTTAATATGGGAGATACTGATGTGGTGTTAGGTATGGCATGGCTTCACGATTTGGGTGAGTTCACACTCAATCTACGAGACATGGAGATGAAGTTCAAGGTTAATGGGAGACCTCATGTCATCAAAGCCATTAGAGACAATAATCTGAGGATGGTTTCGTACAGGTGGATGGAGAGACTCATATGTCATGATATGGTTGACTGGGTTGCAGAGTGTATGTTAATGCCAGCACAGCAGGAGCAGCAGAAGGGTGAGTACCATCCAGACATCCAGATACTGAGGACTAAACACTCCAAAGTGTTTAGTGACATTCCACCTAGTAGACCTCCAGACAGAGGCACTGAGCATATTATTGAGTTGGAGGAGGGCACAAAAGCCCATTATGATTACACCCTACAGGCATCCGAAATGACTCAAGGATGAGATAGAGAAGACCATTAATGAGTTATTGGCTATGGGACACATCAGACCTAGCAAGTCACCTTTTGCTTCATCGGTTGTATTGGTGAAGAAGAAGGATGGATCACTTTGGATGTGCATAGACTACCGCCATCTCAATAAGAGGACAATTAAGAATAGGTACCCGATACCATGCATCGATAAGCTAATTGATGAGTTGCACGGGGCTATCTTCTTTATGAAGATTGATTTGAGGTTCGGGTACCACCAGATTCAGATGAGGGAGCAGGACATTGAGAAAACCGCTTTCAGGTGCCATTGCGGTCACTTCGAGTTCTTGGTTATGCCGTTCGGTCTAACCAATGCACCTGCCACCTTTCAGGCTACTATGAATAGGGTCTTTAGTTCTCAGTTGTAGAGGTTTGTATTTGTCTTCTTCAACGACATTCTGGTATACAGTAGGTCATGGGTGGAGCATCTAGCTCACTTAGACATAGTTTTGGGTATCTTGGCTGAGGAGTCCTTTTATGCCAATGAATCCAAGTGTGAGCTAGGCATGGAGGAGTTGTTGTATCTGGGGCACATCATCAGTGCCAAGGAAGTGAGTATGGACCCTAAGAAGGTTTGATCTATAGTTGAGTGGCCAGTACCTGAGAACCTTACGCAGCTCAAAGGCTTCATTGGGTTGTGTGCTTTTTTACAGGAGATTTGTTAGTGGGTTCTCATGTCACGCCGCACCCCTTACTAATTTGAAAAAGAAGGGGGATTTTACTTGGTCACCACAAGCGTAGGAGTGCTTTGACAGGTTTAAGGTGATCATGACTCGTGTCCAGTGCTAGCATTGCTTGGCTTTACGAAGTCATTTGATTTGTTTTGCGATGCTTCAGGAGAGGGCATTGGTGTTGTTTTGATGCAGGAGAGGCACCCTATTGCTTTTGAGAGCAGGAAGCTTAGGGGTCCCGAGAGGTTTTATAGCATTTACGACAAGGAGATGTTAGCCATTATGCATGCTTTGGCTAAGTTTAGGCAATTATTGGTAGGCAGCAAGTTCAGTGTCCGTACAAACCACAATAGCCTGAAACACTTCCTTAGATAGCGGGACCTAAATGAGAGGCAGCAAAAATGGGTCAGCAAACTGCAGTCGTATGACTTTGACATCACTTTCATTAAGGGGAAGTAGAACGTTGTAGCTAACACCTTGTCTCGTAGACCTCAATTGAATGCCATGGCACAGATCTCAGAGGATTGGAGGCATCAGATTATTGCAGAGTATGCTAAGAACCTATGGGCTTCTAGCATTATTGATGGGACAGAGCAATATAGTAGGTACACCATTGTAGATGACTTGATCATTTACAAGGGGCAGATTTTTCTGGTTCCTGATTCCGAGCTAAGGGATACAGTTTTGAGAGCCTTTCATGATCTTCCTATGGCGGGCCATCCCAGGTACTACAAAACATATAAGCTGGTTCAGGAACAGTTTACTTGGAAAGGGCTAAAAACTGATGTTCTACAGTATGTTCGAGAGTGTTCTGTTTGCCAGTAGAACAAGCAGGAACACACATATCCTACTGGATTGCTCCAGCCACTTCCGATACCTGACAGGAAGTGAGAGTGTTTATCAATGGACTTTATCACGGGTTTGTCGAAAGCCCAAGGTAAAGATTGTATTTACGTAGTGGTTGATCAGTTGACCAAATATGCACACTTCTTCCCGATTACTACTACATCCACAGCGTCGCAGACTGCAAAGCTCTTCTTCAGAGAGGTATTCTGGTTACATGGGTTGCCTCAGACGATAGTCAGCGATAGAGACAGTCGGTTCATGAGAAAAATTTTGGCAGGAGTTATTCAGGCTCTGTGGGACCGAATTGACACCGAGTACCATCTACCATCCACAGACAGATGGACAGACATAAATTGTCAATAAGTGGGTGGAAGGTTACTTGCGCAATTACATAGCTAGACAATAGAGAGCTTGGGTGAGGTGGATATACCTCTGTGAGTATTGTTATAACTCTACTCACCACATGACGATACAGATGACACCCTTCATGGCATTGTATGGGTATGAGGCGCCTAACCTTTTGGATCTGATATTGAGTGTAGCAGAGTGTCGAGTGCAGGAGATATGATGCAAAGTTAGCAGGACATCTTGAGGTCTCTTAGAGACAATATCCAGCAGGCACAGAATCAGCAGAAGTAGTATGCTGATCAGAAGAGGGTTGAGTGTTCTTTTGTAGTGTGTGATATGGTGTATCTTATGTTGCAGCCGTATCGTCAGTCTACTTTGCAGAAGAGTGGTGTAGAGAAGCTGCAGCCTCATTACTATGGTCCATTTGGTGTTGTTAGATGAGTGGGCGAGGTTGCATATGAGTTAGACTTACCAATAGATAGCAGGGTTCACAACGTGTTTCACGTCTCTCACCTGAAGAAGGCATTGGGTCAACATGTGATACCCTCTCCAGTTCTACCACCCCTTGATGATGAAGGGAAATTGATATTAGTACCTGAGGCCATCCTTGAGATGAGAGAGAGACATCTTCGGAGGTGGGTGATCAGGGAATATCTGATCAAGTGGAGAGATTTGGCAGTTGAGGATGCTACATGGGAGTCAGAGGAGATTTTACAGCATCCAGAGTTGAGATTGCTTGAGGACAAGCAATTTCAGGGGGGGGCGAACTGTGATGTCCCCTTCCTAGTCAACGCAGCTGGATTTGAGGTTAGCCTATCATTCTGATCCTCGTAGGCTGACAGTTGTGTGTAGAGGATCAATTGAGGCAGTTACCCAGTGTTCAGGAGCATTATTCCTTCAATTGTTTCAGGTTGGGCCTTCTCAGAATCTTTCAGAGAGGTTTTTCAGATACTTGCTATTTTTAGTAAGTCAGGCAGGCGGAAGCTGCAATTTTGGGCAGGGCACCTGGTTCAACTAGTCAGCTCAGAATCGACCCAGTTCATTAGTTTGATGGTCAGCTGGAAAAATAACGAAGCATTTAATGATTATTAAATAATTGATATTTTGACTTTATATTATAAAGTCACTTTATTAATATATTTAAATATTAATAATTAATGGCATATTATAAAGTATTTTTAATACTTTATAATAAAGTGAAATATTTGTTATAATGAATAATTATTTATTCATTAATGGGACGCCATTTATTTATTATTTTTCTCCTAAGTCAAAAAGGACGAATTTAATCATTTATTAAATGATTATTAAAAATGAAGCTGGGGTCAAAATTTTGAAAGGGGTTTATATATTCACTGCCAAGACAAATCGAACCCTTATGTTATGATTATTCAATTTTTCTTATTTTGCTTTGAGCATTGGAGTTTGCAAAACCTAGGGTTTCAATAGACAGTTGATTTTGGAGAACGTTCCCTCTTCAAGATCTGGCATACTGAGACTGTGAAATACTAGTTAAAGATTGTCAAACTTGGTGACTTCGTACAGAGGTTGCAGTTGAGCTTATTGATTCAATTCAGGAAGGATTTGCAGAGATTACTTTTCAGTTATTAGTGGTGACTTATCTGAGATTCTTACATAGAGATCTGGTGTTTTCTTATTAAAGTCGTACCACATTAATTACTGCTAGTTAGCCGTACTTTTATGTACCATCTAGGGCTGTACTTATTCATCTGGAAGATACGCCTTCACCTTTGGTCTCCTGCCTTTTGCAACATGGATGCCTAAGTATTTTGGAGATTTGGCGTAGGGTCTGGAGTCTGGAGATTGCTCTGTATCTTGGGTTGTACATTTATCATCTATCTTCTGGTGGCTGCAAGTAATCAGGTTCTTTTGAATAAAAGTCGCTTTCTCTTCATATGTTTGATTTTATATATTGTATGTGCTCTGGAAAATCAATATATGTTTGCGCCTTCATCTTCTGAGCCATATTGATGCATATTCATTGTCTTTTTATTTATTATGAATTTTTAAAGTATTTTAGAGCAAAATCGCAGTTTTCTTGTTTATTACAAAAACCATCAAAAACACAAAAAATCATAAAACGAACAAAAATCAACATTCTCAGTCAAGGGTTTGGGTTGAGAGACACCTGGTCTCTTACAAGTGGAATTTAGTTTTACACCTAGAAATTGTATTTGCTTGAAATTTTCTAAAGCCTTTTCAACAAATCCATTTTGTGCATATCTTGCAATCATTGTAGTCCATGAGGACATATCTCATTGAGGCATTTTGTCAAACAATTCTACCAAAGCAGCTGATTTCCTTGTCTATGCTAACAAATTTTACATGCATGTCTACCAAAGCATTTTATCAAACAACGTAGACAAGGCAATTAGTTGTTTTAAAAAGTGCCTCAAAGAAATATGGTCTCATGGTGATGCACATCACCAGGAGACCACATTTCTTTTAGGCATTTTTTCAAACAGTTGATTGCCTTGTCTATGCTACCAATTTTTCCATGCATGTCTACCAAAGCATTTTATCAAATAGCATAGACAAGGAAATCAATTGTTTGAAAAAATGCCTCAAAGAAATGTGGTCTCACAGTGATGTGCATCACCATGAGACCATATTTCTTTGAGGAATTTTTTCAAACATTTGTTTTCCTTGTCTATGCTACCAAATTTTCCATACATGGCTACCAAAATGTTTTGTCAAACAATCCCCCTTTCTTTCAATAATTTGATTGATGCCTAGATACCTTGTTCCAAAGGTAGGATGTCAAGACAAAAGTTGTGAAATTTGGATTTATACTCAAGCCAATTGTATCTTCTTGGAAGTTTGTAATGTCTTAAAAAATCCATTTTGTGCATGCCTTGTCGATGCTTCCATTTTGTGCCTATCTTGCAATCATGGCATTCCACAAGACCAAATTTCTTTAAGGCATTCCATCAAAAAATTGATGCGAGCTTTGACAAGCCAGTGAGATTTGATAAGCTAGTGAGCTCACTAGCTTGTCAATGCAGTAGCATAGACAAGCTAGTGGGATATTTGAAAAAATGCCTCATAGAAATGGGGTCTCACTATGAGACCCCAATCACCGTGAGACCCCATTTCTATGAGGCATTTTTCAAATAGCCCACTAGCTTTTATATGCCACTGCATTGACAAGCTAGTGAGCTCACTAACTTTTCTATGCTACCACATTTTGCATATATGTCTACCAAAACATTTTGTCAAAAAATTCACATGCCTTGTCCATGCTTCCATTTTGTGCCTATCTTGCAATCATGATATTCCATGAGACCACATTTCTTTAAGGCATTCCATCAAAAATTTCATGTGAGATTTGACATGCTAGTGAGCTCACTAGCTTGTCAATGCGGTGGCATAGACTAGCCATCACTGTGAGACCCCATTTCTATGAGGCATTTTTTCAAACAACCCACTAACTTGTCTATGCCACTGCATTGACATGCTAGTGAGCTCACTAGCTTGTCAATGTGGTCACATTTTGCATACATGTCTACCAAAACATTTTGTCAAACAATTCACATGCCTTATCCATGCTTCCATTTTGTGCCTATCTTGCAATCATGGCATTCCATCAAAAAATTCATGTGAGATTTGTCTATGCTAGAAATACTCTTCTATAGGATGATTGTAAGTATTTTGTATGAAGGGTTGAATGACATATATTTCATTTATTTGTATGGATTCATTTTTTATGAACTAATATTTGTCTCTTTATCATGCTACAGATAAAATTATCTGTCATGCGAAGGAAATAATCAAGGATTAAACCAACATAGGAAGAGATAGAAGCTAAGAATGCAAAAAAAGCAGCATGGATGAGGGAACATTATGAGCAGAAGAAATTGGAAATGATTGACGAAGACATGCCAATTGAAGAGGAACCTCAACCATCAAGAAGATAAGTGGAATTGGTGACACAAAGGGAATCAATGCAAAACCTTCATGCTAAGAGAGATTTGAATAATGTAGTTGGAGACACACCCTCTACCACAAGTGAATATGGAGGGATACCATTTATCGCATCTCAAGTTGAGAGTACATCATCACTCACATTTGAGGAAGGAGGTACGACATCATTCCCATCTCAACCTCAAGATATGTCATCTATTTCATCATGGATCGAAGGTACACCATCTATACCATCTCATTTAAATATTGATGAAATTCCTAATGTTGAGATGAATATACCTATGAGAACACCACCTAGAATTTTGCATAGAAAGCCAAAGTTTTTTATTAATATTGATGAGAATATTTTGTAGCCAATGGAAGGTAAGATTCCACAATGCACTTGTAGAAGATATGCTCATAAGATTTGTAGATTGTTCTTTGAAAATTTAAATGAGACCACAAGATGTCAACTATTTGTTGAAATGATGTGAAGTATAAAGTATAGGTCCATCATGAAGATTCTTGAGTTGAGAACATTAGATGCTTCAAATGAAAAAACTATTATGAAGAATCTAATGGATCCATATAAGAGTGTGGGTAAGACCTCACACTCAAAAGATAGTAATGTCACCTAACATGTCATTACATTGAATTTAGTAAGTAATCAAACAAGGAAATCTCATCTCATTAGAAAGACGAGTCAACAATTAAGAATTAATAGAAAAACTTTATCAAAAGACATTCAAAGGTGCCAAAGAATTAAGGACACTGATTCCACTGAATTATGGGCATTCTTGGGAAGACTCCCACAATAAGATAAACCAATTTTTGAAGCATTGAGATCACTAATTGAAGACTATTGGAATAAGAACACAAGGGTGTCTCTAAATCAAAGGGATGTGGTAGAAGGAGAGTTGATAGTCAAAACCGTGAGCCACATCCAAATCATTTTTTGGATACAAATCAAACATAGTTTTTTTGTAAGTTTATAGAGGATTATCCTCAAATTAAAAAGTTTCAAATTTTTTTTGAAATTCTTAAACATTTTTATGTCAAGATAAATCACAAATTCACTACTTGTTGCAGATTACATATTGAATTTTCTAACCATTTTCATGTTTATCTTTCTATATGTTTAGTTTTGTATACTAACAATGCTTTACAAGATTGTGGTATACATGCCTAGCCAACATCTTCAAGAGACTTCTTATCAAAAAAATTATGTGAAAGAGAGGAATGTCAAATATTCTACAAGAAATTATACTTGGATGACACATGTCAACATTACAGTGGATTACAACTGTATACACCTAAAATCGGTCAAGACATTTAATTAATTAAATACTAGTTATTTAATTAATATTCAATTACATATAAATAAATTATCAATTTATTTATATAGTTCACCCTTTTCTAATTCTCCAAATCTAAAATCAAATTCTTCTATTTAAATAAATAAACAAATTTCCATAAGCTTGTTTTATTTAATTAAGTTTCATTAATCCCAAATTAGGAATTCAAGCACATGTCTACAACTTTTTCATGCCGCCTCACCAAGGTCACATGAAATTAAATAATTCTAATTTTTAAATTAGAATTATCTTCAACAAATTTTCAAACACATGGCTTATTCCTCACACACTTCTTCAACAAAATTTCAAACACATGGTCTTTTTCTCACACACTTGATTCCTCCATCCATTTGGAATGTTGTATTTGGTCAAGAGATTCCACCATCCATTTGGCATGTTGTCTTTGGTTAAGGGAACATTCTTCTTCATTCTCTCCATCTCCACCGTTCATCCCTCTTATTTGAATTTGGATCGTTGATCGTTGCAACATCACAAGATTCTTGGAAAAGCTTATAAATACAACCCTTTGCCATAGTATTTTGCATCCACATTTGAGTAGAGTTATCATGCAAGAATATTGTTTGAGCATTGGAGCATTTTGGAGTCTTATAGTTGCATTTCATATCATGTTTTGTTCCATAGTTACATCTTAGAATCACACTTTGCTTTATAGTTGCATTTTATACCATGCATTGCTTTATAGTTGCATTTTAGATTAACATATTCATAGTTAGAATTTGAGCATATGCAGAATCAACTTAGCTTCATATCATAGCATTTACATTGTATAATCTAACATCATTATCCATTCATCATAATATCCATTATCATTTTCATTATATAGTTTAATGTAGAAACTTAATTGGCTTGCATGTTGAGTATTATTTCATTTCTCAAGTTGTCATTTTAACAACCATAGTGCACATAAAAATCTAAGAGCCAATATGGTTTAATAAATCCTTGAGAATAGAGGACAATGAAACATTCTTAAAATATTTGTCTAACTATAAAATACAGTAGTTTATTTGATTCAAATATTCGATATAATTCGTCTCATTGGTGTTTGTCTTGATTTACTAACTCTCCCACATTTCACACACACATAAAATGGCACCCACCGTGGGGCCATACCCCATTTCTAATGATTTTCTGGAAAAGTTCTTGTAAACAAGCTGGACGTGACGTTTTAGCGTAGTTGTTAGTTCTTTCGACGCATACGACAAATCTTTCGACACATACGACTTTTGTTTCAATGCATATGAGGAATCTTTCAACGCATCCGGGGTCTGTTTCGGCACATACGATATTTCTTTCGGCACATAGAACAAATATTTTAGTGCATATAGGGAGTGTTTTAGCGCATTCGATCTTTTCTTTAACATATTTTGTATCTGTTTTAGTGCATTGGGGTGTTATTTTAGTACATTGGATAGTTTTTATAGCGCATTCATCAATTCTTTTAGTGCATTGGGTAATTCTTGTAGTGCATTGATGTTTTAGTGCATGCGATGACTATTTTAGCGCATTTGTTTAAATTTGAAAAATTTGAGAACTGATTGGTGTTTTCTTCTTCCAAGTAATTTTATACACTAGTCAAAGACAAATTTATCAAACTACTGATGGTTTATGCATGGGCTAGAGTTATTTAAATACTTTTTTTGCTTAAGATAGGCATCTAGCTTAATTAGAAAGGATAAAGAACACCATGTATTTCATGCTTGATGAATGGTAGGCATATGCTCTCCCCTTAACTGGGTGACCAAAAAGCTAGACCCATTCGCTTTTGTTTTATCCTTAGAGGGCTTGCCTTGTGGGAAAAAGTAATCACCCAAGGGAACAACTCAATCGGTAACACGCTAAAGCCAAGTGACTTCCAACCGGGATATAAATGTGGGTACTTGGGGAAAGTTCAAGTATCATGAGGATTGTTCCGACAACAAGGGAAACAATGATCTCTTGCTGCGTGGATGATCCCCCACGAACATAATGCCTATACTAGAACCCTTTGTTGTAGCAAGGCCAAAATCCTTATTCTATTTGTTGGTGTGAGAACGGTCATTCTAAAGCCATCCCACATTCTTATGACTTTTAGTAGAAATGAGGAATATGCCATGGGAGATTCATGGGTATTGATGCTTGGCTGCCCCATAGAAGTGAGTGTTGTGGAGGGGAGCCAGTGGGGTCAAACATCTAATCATTCGCTATAAGTAAGCACAGCTAAAGTAAAATCCAAGTGAGAATCCAATAAATATTGTCCTACACGGCCTTAAGTTGTACATGTTTGATGTGTCTTTACCAATGTGTTTTTAAAAATAAATTAAACAAAACGTCATACATTGGAAGTGAAAACCTTGATTCAGAAAAACATCATTTGAAACAACTTGGAAAATTAGAAAATCAAACACAAACTTGCAAGAAACTGCGTCATTTTCCCAGTTCAACACATCTGCTACATTTTCTAGCGCTTTAGTGCAATCCTGTAGTGCATCCAACTGTTGTTATAACACATATGTGCAATTTTTCAGCGCATTCATCCTCTGTTCCAGTGCATCCAGTCAATCTTATAGCGCATCTAAGCAATATTCCAACGCATTTACCCCTGTTATAGCACATTCATTGCATATTTTAGCGCATCAACCCTCTATTCTAGCACATCTAGGCAATCTTATAGCGTATTGGTGCAATTTTTTGGTGCATATGTCCTCTATTTGAGTGCATCTATCAAATATTTTAGTTCATCCAGGCTCTGTTTTAGCGCATCCATTAAATGCAAAACCTGAGAGTTAAACTTATCCCCTATTTCACAGTTTGAACCAAAATTCAAAATCTTTTTCATTCTAGCATCGTTCCCCATGTACAACAGAGTCTAAATTTGTCAAAACTGACCTCTGCAAGTGGAATTCTCTAACCTAAACCAAGATCTAACATATCAAAGTGCCAAAATCATCAAACTTATCACACCTTTGATTATTACTTGCCTAGTTTCATCATTAGGATTTGTCATCCTTTCATCACGAAATGAAGCTATATAGTCAAATCAAACTTAGTCTCATTAGAATTTTTCATTCTATTTGACTTAGTTGTAATCCTTGGTACTCTTCCAAAATTATATCGAAGTTTAGTCAAAACTATAACACTTGTATGCTCGTTCAAATAAGGCTACAAAAAAAAAACTCAAGGAAAAAGGACTTGAAAATCAAAACATTGAAGAGCCAAACCTTGAAACTCCAACCCTTGAAACTCCAAACATTGAAACCCAAAATAGTGAAATAAGAAACACCATGGCAGAGGCTAAAGAGAATCTTTTCCATGGAATCCACAACAATGAAGGGGAAGAAATAACCGAGGAAGATATCCAACATGCTGAACAAGATCCGAAACAAATGCTTAGAAAAAAAATTCGAAAGAAATGGGGAAAAGTACCTCCTTATGCTAGCTAAACAAGGTGTCAAATTACCCAAGGAATTTGATGTGAATCAATTGAAAGCACCTCCAAAACAACCTGAAAAAGAAACCGAACAAGTGGTTGCCCTAACTCACCAAATGAAGAACCTTCAACAAAAAATTCTCGATATGCAAAGGGGAACCTCAAAACGATACTTGATCCAAGACACTTGTCTGTATCTGTTTGATCAAAGTATCCACATGATTCCCTTTCCCAAACATTGTGAATTCCCAAAGTATGACAAATACAATGGAAAAACTGATCTGATAGATCATGTGAGGGAATTTAGAACCATGAGTCTTGAATTTGCATACAATGAAACATACTTGATGAGATTATTTCCACGAAGCTTAGGTGGACAATGTCTTGAATGATTCTCCAAAATCACCCTGCCAATTAACACCTTTGAAGAATTGGTCAATAAGTTCATCACCCAATATTCTTACAACATCCAACATGACATCACCATGAAATATCTTTGTAACTTGAAACAAAAGAAGGGTGAATCATTCCTTGTATTCTTGCAAAAATGGAGAAGGTTATTTGCACGATATTCTCGTCCTGTACCTAAAAAAGAAAAGATCAAAATCTTCATCGATAACCTAAATGACGAGATGAGTTATAGATTGGAATTGCAATGTCCACCAACCTTCGAAAAATTGATTGAAAATAGAATAAAAATCGAAGAAGCTCTAGTCAAGAGAGGAGTCATCAAAATTTATAATGAAAACAACTCGTCAAACTCCTCCAACAATTACAATAGTGGTGACAAACCCAAGTTTTAGCAACGAAATAAGAATGTTGGAAATAACGATGTTGCAGTTGAAACTCAAAATATGAAACCTGTATTCAACTTAACCGCAACTGCAACCAAAACTAATCAGAATAACATTCCACCCAACAACCAAACCAATAGCCAAAACAACAGCCAAAATGTCAACCAAAGCAACAATCAAGGTAATGTTGGATCTAGAACACCATCCTATTGAACGTACTCAAATCGAAGAAGGTTTACACCTTTAGGAAAATCATCAAAATCAACATTGAAGGAACTTCTCAAAGCTAAAGTCATACTGTTACCAGAGGCAAGAAATTGGGAACCACGAGTTAAGCCTCCATGGTGGAATAATGCTCATTTTTGTGACTTTCATCGCAACAAAGGACATAAAACCAAGGATTGCATGCAATTGAAGCGCTTGATACAAGACTTAATTGACAACGAGACGATATTTGTAGAAGGACCCCAAACAAGTAATGATCATGGGGCGTTCAAGAACCCTCTACCCAAATACAAAAAATGGGAATCTTCTTCTTCAAATAACAAAGGCAAAAACATAAACTATGTCTATGACACCGCCATTCTGCATATTGAGGTGGTCGATGATGAAACCCATGACAAATTAGATCTTACTGCAATTGATAACCCAACAAATGACAACACCCTTGAACATGAACAAAACATCATTGCAATTGAAAATCAGCATCACGATATCAACACTACCTCACGTCAAATCAATGATCTTGTGCCCATAAATTTTTTCAACAACATCATTACAAATGGCAATCAAATCAATGTTATCAAAATCAGAGAAGGACAAAACAATTCACTGATCAATGCAATCACACGAGGACAAGCCAAGGTAACACTAAAAGGAGCTACCCCTTCCACGTCCAAAGCAACTACTGCTATCCCTACAACCCAATATAACATAGTTGATCAATTGCAGAAAATACCCGCCCAAATATCCATATTAGAACTTCTCAAGATTTCACCCGCTCGCAAGGAAATCTTGGAACAAGCTCTAGTTGCCACCACGATACCAAACAATCTAGAGGTTTTCCAATTCCAGACTATGGTGAGACATTTGATTGCACCACACTGTTTACCATTTTCTAAACACGATGATGTATCTATCAATCATCTGCACAACACTGCCCTCCACATATAGGTATTAATCCACAAACACCGTGTTAAATGTGTTCTAATAGATGGAGGAGTTGGCCTGAATATCTGTACTTTGAAACTTGTCTGTGCACTAGGCTATTCGAAAAATGCTATTGATCCTAGAAGGAAAATCACAATAAAAGCATATGATGATGAAGAGAGATCTTCATAAGGGTTGATAGTGCTACCTATTCAAGTGGGACTAGTTGTTAGAGATATAGTATGCCAAGTGTTAGACAAAGAGTTAACATACAACATACTCTTGGGAAGACCTTGGATTCATGACATGCAAGCAGTGCCATCCACATTTGAGTAGAGTTCTCATGCAGGAATATCGTTTGAGCATGGAGCATTTTGGAGTCTTATAGTTGCATTTCATATCATGTTTTGTTCCATAGTTACATCTTAGAATCACACTTTGCTTTATAGTTGCATTTTAGATTAGCATATTCATAGTTAGCATTTGAGCATATGCAAAATCATCTTAGCTTCATATCATAGCATTTACATTGTATAATCTAACATCATTATCCATTCATCATAATACCCATTATCATTTTCATCATATAATTTCATGTAGGAACTTAATTGGCTTGCATGTTGAATATTATCTCATTTCTCAAGTTGTCATTTTAACAACCATAGTGCACATAAAAATCTGAGAGCCAATATGGTTTAATAAATCCTTGAGAATAGAGGACAATGAAACATTCTTAAAAGATTTGTCTAGCTGCAAAATAGAGTAGTTTATTTGATTCAAATATTTGATATAATTCATCTCATTAGTGTTTGTGTTGATTTACTAACTCTCGCACATTTCACACACACAACAACATATGCCAATATGTGAACATATGGAAAACACACATGCGGTTGGAAAGGAACTAGTAGAGTTTGACAAGTATAAAACAGTGGCCTACAATACAAAAGATGGTAATCAAGTAAAAAGGTGTGATTTGGTTATTTGAAAGATTCTGATGTATTAGTTTATGTCTACATTTCATGACAACATAGTGTATGAGTATGCAAGGCATACCCATAGAGCTCGATGGTTGGACTTGTAATTCAAGTTATGCAAGGACACCTTTTTAGATGGTAGCATTGTTTCAGAGGTCAATTTTGTAGATAAATACACTCTATAGCCATAGTGTGAGGTGTAATCACATATTACAACTCCACATAGGTTTCTATATATGTGCACATATCATTCATTCATGAAACCGATAGTACAAAGGATAACATGAAGGTATTGAGGGAGTGCCACTTTTACATTAGTAATGATCACACACATTCTACAGAGTTTGTGCAAGGTTGCTTTCAGTTGTTCTACAGTGATTTCGTTAGGAAGGGCATAACATATAGTCAATATATAATATGGTCGGATAATTGTGCATCATAGTTCAAGAACTCGCAGATGTTCTATTAGTTGAGCAGGATGCATGTTATTATAGGTGTTTAGCATATATGGAACTTTTTTGAGGTTGAGCATGGAAAGGGGGAGCATGATGGTGCAGGAGCATGTATCAAAAGAGGATTAGCACGAGAAGAGTTGAAGTATAAAGATAATACAAATTTGACAGATGCAAAATCAATCATTGAGTGGTGTAATGCTTTGATGGGCATAGGCAATGAAGGTAAGTCTTTAGTTCATATTTTTTGGTTGATAGATGATACTAACATTGCACCATATGAGGATTGTTGTACATTGACAAGATTAAGTAAGCTACACTCTTTCCTTATCTCAAATGTAGTTTCATGGAGTATCCATATGCGGAAGATGGCATGCTTTTGTTCTTTATGTACAATTCAAGCCTGGAATGAGTGTGAGTGAAATGAGTGGGTTGACGAATGGTGGTTAAGTTATCTTAGACCACTTCACATGTATTGGCCTCCGATGGCCTTGGAACTGACACAGATGGAATCATCAGTTGAATTTGACCACATATCAGATCTAGTTCAAGCAGGTAATATATCTACTTGCATAGTTTTTGAAATTCCTATTGTTATCTTACTTTGTAATGTATTTGTAATTGTAGGCATCCTTTTGAAATCTGCAAAACTAAAATTCATACAAGGTTAGTAGCTCACAAATTCCTCAAGAATGACCCTATGAAATACCTTGTAAATGCCTCAAAATGCAACAAATGACAATAGAAAATTAAAAGCATTATGAAAGCAATAACAATTTACCTATCCCATAGTGGATTGGTGTCACATGTGCAAGTGACCCTTTCCCAATCCTTGATCAAAGCTTAAGATGATGCAAACGCAAATAAGATGAAGAGAAAGATGAGTTCTCAAACCAAGAGAGTAACCTTGCATAAAAGTTGTAGATGGATGAATGAGGATTAAGGCCTTCTTTTATAGATTTTCTTGATGAGAGATTGGCCAAGAGGGTGAATGTGGGACTAAAGATCCACCAATGAGAATAGGCCACTTGTCAAGTGGTGATAGGCCAATGGATGTGCAAGATTTGGGAAGTGTGCCCATGAGAGGGAGAATTTGAATTCAAATTTGGCAATAAATTTTGAGAGGGGGACAAGAAAATGAGCAATAAATGCAATGTTGGAGGGACAAATCAACTTGTCATGATTTTCAAACTTGAGGGCCATGTTGAGTGAAAATGAGGGTTTTAATAAATCAATAAATTGATTTATTTGTGCAAGTGGCTAAATCTAGAGAATGCAAGTGGGTGGGTTAGGTTAGGCTAATTAGGATTAGGTTAGCTTAATGATGATTAGGTGAGTTTGACTTTTAGGACTTGGATATTTGATTTATTTAAATCAGAAAATGATGTAATATGATTTGGGATTTGATTAAATGGCCATTTGATTTATTAAAAGGTTGATGATAATGTTTATTTGATTTTAAATAAATGACCTTAGGAGATGAGATTACCTAATGAATGGATGAAAGTGAACCTGATTAATTGATGAATGGATCTAATGTGAAATCTAGTTTAGTTAATGAATGAACCTTAAATAAATGACCTTAGGAGATGAGATTACCTAATGAATGGATGAAAGTGAACCTGATTAATTGATGAATGGATCTAATGTGAAATCTAGTTTAGTTAATGAATGAACCTTAAATAAATGACCTTAGGAGATGAGATTACCTAATGAATGGATGAAAGTGAACTTGATTAATTGATGAATGGATCTAATGTGAAATCTAGTTTAATTAATGAATGAACCTAATTGAATGCACAATGTTAATTTTGCATGTCTATAGTAATGTTGACTAATTTCATCTAATTTGGTGCACATATCAATGTAGGGCATGCTTATGTAGTTATTGCAGATGAAGACAACGAAGAGGGAACAAATTATTACTTGTGTCGTTGTGTTGAGGCCAAAAAGAAATTGGAGGCCCTACTTATAAATGGAGAAAATATCAAATACCCTACAGGCTCAGTGGTTATTACTAGAACATTTACTTAGAAAGTACCCACATAAGAGTTAATGTTTTGTTGTTTCAACTCTTTGACATGCATCAGAAGATTCTTCATTACTTGAACCTTGTTGTGGCATCCAATGTTCATTTGATCAAATATGGGGGTAATCCTTTGAACAAGACCTTATGGAAGGTGTGTGAGTTTGACCACGAGGCAATACTTAACATAATAAATAGTAGAGCAGACTTGGATGGTTCGTTGGATTAATTTGTAAGTATGCACATTAATTTGTATTAAAATTTAGAGTATGCACATCAAGATTAGTTGATAGTTAGGCCTTTCATTTCTATATTTCAAGTTTACATATGTTTTGGTTCCAAGTTTATACATATGTTTTGGTTCAAAATTTACATATGAATATTGGGTAGATTATATGTTTTAGTTCAAAGTTTACATATGAATATTGGATAGATTATATATTTTAGTTCAATGTGTGGCATAGACAAGGTAGTGACCATTGACAAGCTCACTACATTGTCAATGCAGTAGCATAGAGCATAGACAAGGTAGTGAGCTATTTGAAAAAAATGTCTCAAAGAAATGGGGTCTCCTAGTGATGGTTTCTTTGAGGCATTTTTTCAAATAGCTCACTGCCTTGTCATTGCTATTGCATTAACAATTTGACAAGCTCCCCAGCTTGTCTATGCAGTAGCAATGACAAGGTAGTGAGCTGTTTGAAAAAATGCCTCAAAGAAATGGGGTCTCCTAGTGATGTACACCCCATTTCTTTGAGTCATTTTTTTCAAACAACTCACTACCTTTTCATTGCTACCACATAGACAAGCTAGTGAGCTCACTAGGATGCATTGACAAGGTAGTGAGCATTGTAAGAAAAAATGCCTCAAACAAATGGGGTCTCAAATGCATCATCAAGAGATCCCATTTGAGACCCCATTTCTTTTAGGAATTTTTTTCAAACAGCTCACTACCTTGTATTCGATATTTCAAACAATATTCCTTCTAACCCCACTTATAGATAGGAAACTTTGCTATTAATTCATTGGTTATGCGTTGATTATTTGACTTAATAGAAGTCGGTCCACTTGATTAAGAAGTCAATTTTCAATAATTAATTTTTTATTCATCACCTCATTTTATCATTCATTCTATTGATTTTGGCATACCTTTGCGAGAATGAATATTCTTACTCAATGATTAACCACTAGTAGTATATCCTTTAAAAAATTAGTTTGATTGATCTCTTAAAAAAGTATGTTTGTGCCCTTTCCTCTTACGTTTTATACCATTTTATTTAATGTCCTAAATTTAGTAATGTGTAAATGAATTGTTTTACATTAAAAATCTAAACTCTAACTTTGACTATATTGTTCTCATATTGTCCTTTTATTAGTTTTCCTACAAGGTAGCAATGACAAGGTGGTGAGATCTTTGAGGCATTTTTTTCTTACAATGCTCACTACCTTGTCAATGCATCCACATTGACCATGAGGACATATCTTATTGAGGTGTTTTGACAAATAGTTCATGTGCCTTGTCTATGCATTCACATTTTGTATGTGTCTACTAAGGCAATTGCAACCATAACACTCTTGAAAATCCCCTCTTTTATGTTTTGATAGATTCCATACCCCATTCCAAGGTCCCATTACTGCTATGGCTAAAATCCTAAAACAAGTGCTTTCCAACAAACTATGGATGCATGGAAAAAATCTATCAAAGCATAATAGTAAGCAAAAGCAAATAATCTATCTTGTGCAATCATTCCAATATTTAGGGGCAAATTGAAAAATGAACAAATGAAGTAAAATATTCTTGCACTTAAGACTTTTGTGCAGAAAATACAACTGGAAATAGGTGATAAGAAATAATCAATATGATAACAATAGTTTCAGATGCAAAGGCAATAGTTGGAAGTGTTGAAATTGAAGCAAAACAACAGAAGACTAAAATTAACCACTTAGAAAAGGAATTAAAAGACAAGAGGAATATTTTATTGTCAATTAAAAGGAGGTTAGTCTACTTTAAAAACACTTGAAAAAGAGGCAGACCAAATTGAATGAGATACATAATGCATTCAATGAAGGGATTCTTCCTGCTACTGAGAAGTTGAGGAAGGTGTGTGCGTATATTCTTCTCTTTTCATCACACGACTAAACTGACAATTCCAACATGTCCGTATGGGTGGGTTTATAATAGGAAAGGTCCTCTTTTGTACCCAAACACATCGAAATGGTTTGAGCCACATTCTACCAACAAAGTCTTTCAAGAGACCAAAGTGCAAAAGGAAAGCAAACTTCAACGAGTGACTATTCAAAAATCGTGGCAATTGAAAACACTCTGGATTCGATGCTATGGGATCACGTAGGGCCCCTCTATAATAACCTCTCTCAGTTTTTTATAGCTCCAAGTTGTTTTCCCATGGTGAACAAATTCTAGTTGATGGAAAATGGGTCAGTTGTATGTAGTGTAAAGTTGGAAAGTGGTGTAACTTTTGTTTTGTTCATCATACGTTGAATTGACTGTTCAAACACACTCGTATGGGTGGTTTTATGTTAGGGAAGGTCCTCTTTTGCATCCAAACATGTTGAAATGGTCCAAGCCACATTCTATCAATGAAGGACCTCTTAATAGACCAAAGTGCAAAAGGGTAGAAAACCTCGATGAGTGATTACTCAGAAACCATGGCACTTGGAAACACTTCCTTTAAGGCTACAGGATCACGTAGGGCCCCTCTAACATAACCTCTCTCAATTTTTGATAGCTCCAAGTTATTTTTCCATGGTGAACATATTTTAGTTGATGGAAAACGAGTCAGTTGCATGTAGTGTAAAGTTGAAAAGTGGTGTAACTTTCATTTTGTTCGCCATACGACCAAATCAACTATTCCAACATGTCTATATTAGTGGGTTTATGCTAGGAAAGGTCCTCTTTTGTACCCAAACATGTTGAAACAATCTGAGCCACATTCTATCGACGAAGTCTCTTAAGAGACCAAAGTGCAAAAGGGTAGTAAACTTTCACAAACGATTACTCGAAAAGCATGGCACTTGGAAACACTTTGTCTGAAGCTATGAGATCATGTAGGGCCCCTCTATAATAATATCTCTCTATTTTTGATAGCTCTAAGTCATTTTCCTATGGTGAATAGATTTTAGTTGATGGAAAACGGGTCGGTTGCATGTAGTGTAAAGTTGGAAAGTGGTGTAACTTTTGTTTTGTTCATCATATGACTAAACCAACTATTCCAACATGTTTGTATGGGTGGTTTTATGCTAGGAAAGGTCCTTTTTTGCACCCAAACACACCGAAACAGTTTGAGCCACATTTTACCAATGAAGTCTATAGCTTAAGAGACCAAAGTGCAAAAGGGCAACAAACTTTGACGAGCGATTACTCAAAAATTGTGGGACTTGGTGTAGACATGTAAAATTGACCTAACACTTATCACACACCCTCAATGATATTTTTGCATCATCGACATCATTATCATCAAATATCACTGCATTTCACATCAAAAGCTTCAAAAACCCTAATTTTCCTTATTAATTGAATAAAATGACATTATTTAATTAATTCACTTTTTCATCATTTTTTACAAATTAAATAAATTTCATTTATTTAATAAAGTCCTAAAACCCTAATTTTTTTCTATTAATTAAATAATACAACATTATTTAATTAATTCACTTTTTTCATCAAATTCAACAAATTAAATAATTTTCATTTATTTAATAAAGTCCTAATCTAACTTTATTCCTCTCGATTAATTAAATAACGTCAATAATTTAAATTATGTTGCTAATTCACTTTATTCCCCTAAGTCGATTAAACTATTAAAACATAATAGTTTAACTATATCACTTTCCCTCCAAATTTTGAATAAATGAACTATTCAAAACATCATCAAAAATCAAATCAAACAAATGCAACATTGTTTGCAAAAGTCAAACTTGATTTGCACATTCAACTCCAAAAATAATTAATTAATTAAATCAATTAAGTAATGTAAGGTAGGGGGACCAACCACACCAAGGCTCTAGGTCACATAAAGCTGAGAGCGGAGGACTGCCCTATCTCACCTCAAGCTAACGGGTGTTTAAGGAAAGGATAAAGAATGAAGAGCACTCTCAAGTGCTTCTTCCACTCTACAAATCCAAAAACTTGAATGGGGTTAGACGAGCTGACTTTTGGAATCCAGACTACACCTTGAACAACTCTCTACCTATGGACAACAGCATGGGTCAAGGACGATAGCGTGGTGCATTGGCCTCCGTACGACTAGAAAGTGAAAAGTATAGTACCAAAAATAAGAAAACTTACTAATTGCCTAGCTGAAAAAGTTTAACAAAATGAACAAAATGATAAAGTATGCAAAATAACTATATAAGTGGTAAAGAAGGTAGATGAAATTAAGGGCAACGAAAATCAACTCACTGAGAGTTCAGTTCTCCAACGAGCTCCACACACACATTCACATACACATAGCCAAGAGAGGAAAAAATGTTGGGTTGTATAGGGGTTTGCCTCAGGAAAACCCCTGTTTTAGTGTTTCCACCTCCACAGACAGCCAGGAAAGCCACGAAGTAGAAAATAGCATAAAGAAAATAGAAAGGAGAGTATTGAACACTACAAAAGATATAATGCTACTCTATCAAACTGCAACAAGAGAAGATAGTGAAGGAATACCACCTCCACCCAATGGCACTCAAGGCTAATGAAGGGAGAATGCAAGACAATGAGCTTGGAAAAGTCAACATAGTCGTAGCGGTGATGAAGGGAGGTCTCACAAGACTTCAAAATCGCAACTTCTATGGTAGCACAACACGTACAAAAATGAAATTGATGGAGTAACAAGTTGTTGGAATGCTCACGATAGTGTATGAACTACTAGAAAGATTGTAGAAGAATGCTCAAGAGATTGTAGAAGATTGAATGAATGTGAAATGGATGCATTTGAAGATCAAAATGAGAGGGAAAGAGCCATTTTCAGGCCAGCTAGTCGACACAGGCATTACGCTTCATGCCCAATGGTGAATGTAATGTCCATGCGGACACCAGAGGCAAGAATCTATCAGGGATGACAACATTCTGCATAGATGTCCACGCACCATGCTCGTGTCCTCGACAAATATTCCCCCACCAACACAAAAAATAGGCGCGAAGCAGATGCGAGCTAGATGGGTGATGTGGAATTTCACATTCGGGTTTGATTTTATGAGGTGGAGCGATGCAAAAGGGGAATTTACACAAGGGGTGCAAATTTGTTCCTATACATTTTGCCTTCACTTTAGCGAGCATGAGTATCAATGAGTGTTCGGTAAAGTAAATCGAGGGGTTAGAAGTGTATACTTGAATCATCGAGGAAGCAAACCATGATCTGGCAAACTCAAAAGTGAAAGGAAAGCAAAGGACTCCATAGGTACTCACTCCTGAAGAGGTTTGAACAAAAGAATTTGTAGCTCCTCGGAACTACAAAGTTGCATAAAGTACACTAAAGGCCCGCAAACCAATGATGGACAAATCCTACAAGATGCAAATGATTCACAGGCTGTCAGACCTACAAAGAAGGTGCCCCCCAGGTACTCTCTCCTAAAGGAAGCCCGATGTAAGGGGACTCCATAGAGTTGGACTGGAAAGCAACTTCACAAGCGCACCTACAAATCAACATGCTAATCCATAGATAAAACATGTTAGAGAACAAAAAGCAGCCATGCAGGGAAACAGGAAGACAGTCACGCAGATAGTCAAAAAATTGAAGGAAGAGCTTTCAAAGGGATCCCTCGGGAACCCTTCAAAAGAAAAGGGCTCCACTCAAGGGACACACTATTTGAAAGTGAGAGCATTTTTTGCAAATCGATTCAACACCAAGGAATCCTTTCGAAAGATGTTCACTTCATTAAGGAATTCAAAAGGAAGAAAATGCCCCCTTGCGAGGGGAAGGTCGAGGCTTCTCCCATAGGAAAAGTTTCTCCCTCCTCAGAGGAAAGTTCTTCAAATTATTTCTTTGAGAACCCATGACGAAGGAAACATGTTCTGCTAGGGGTCTTTGTTGAGAATGCAATTTTTGAAAATGTTTTGAATTTTTTTTTTAGAAAAGATTCGATGTCACGAATACGTTTTCTAAAAATTGAAATAACATGATAGCACCCCCCTTAGGATGGTGCGTGTTGAATGCAGAAGCACGTGACATCCTAAGGAGAGAAAAGCAAGAATGAAAAAGTGATGTTATGGCCCGCGGGACATAGAGAGATGTAACTGTGGTAATGTTGTTGCACACACGAGGGACAACACAACATCACAAATCAAGCAAAGAAAAGAGAAGGATAACAATACTGTGAAAAGAGATAATGACATCACGAATAAATGACACAAGGGTGATATGATATTTCAGGGTTAGAGCTGCTCATAAATATATATAAGTATAGTAATAGTATATTAATGAATTATCATCAACCCCCTACTATATTAGACTATATGAAGAATTCATGAGAAGACAAAAAAGAAGAAGAAAGGTTTAACATGGAAGGAAGCGTAAATTCCCCCAACACTTTGCATCGTCCCCAATTGTTGAAAATCAATACATATAATAGAGGAAGAATGATGCCACAAATAGAGGAAGTTTTATGACACATAATCACTCCTATATTCAAGGACCTACGAGGGTGACAAGGGTCATCCAAGAACACATAATGCAAGCACAAGGGAACACAAACACACGCACACACTCTACACTACAGATAAAGAAGAGGCACCCCCTAACACTCATCAACCAAGCAGTCATCGGCCTCCCAATCTAGATCATTATACAAGGAAGGAAAACAAGCCTGCAAGGGTAGAATGTCAAGGGGGGAACCCTCTGACCCCCCCACAACAAGAGCCAAGGAAGGAAACTCTTCAAGGTCTGCTCCACTCAGTTCTTATGGAGCAAAGGTCAGCGACTTTGCAAAGATCACTGATAGGGCCAAGACCTCGTCCAAAGAGTTAAACATGCACTTCGCAAGACTGCCATGTGTTACCTCATCAGACGATGGGGGTGGTGCCAGAGATTCACTGCTAGGCTCATCAAGTGACTCAAGAGCAGTGACGAACTCAGGGGATGCCAGAACTTCCTCCATCACTAAGAAAACACATGCTAACATAGGACCACCCTCTAAAGAAGGTGGACTCCTCTTTCGCCCCCATTGATGATGGGGCCAACCTCCATCTTTCACTTCATCAGAGGATGTGAGTTCCCCACAAATGAGGCAGAAGGCATAGGAGGAGGAGAAAATCGCGATGAACACCACCAAGGTATTTGGAATGTCCGTGGAGTTCAAAAATGGTAAGATTATTGAGAGGGACATCAAGAGAGTGGGATTGACCGATGGAGCAATAAACACCTGCAACTTTTCAGGGTTAGGGGCGTTTATGCTCACAAAAGGAGCCAGAAGCAACACCAAGGTTGACTGAACTGAAACAAAGGGGATGGGAGAGTAGGACTTTGCAATAGGCCCTGAAACAAGGGTGATCAACTCCCCTTCCTCTGTGAAGTTGCCTAATTGGTAGCCAAATCCTTTCATCGACACTTGCGCTCACGCGCAAGGCGGTTCCTACGACTCCAAGAGCTAGAGACTGGGAGCTAAGATGGAACAGAAGGCTCCTACTCATATATCAAAGTGTCCATCATAGCCATTTCTAATGGAGGGAGAGACTCTTGGACGGGAGCAAGAGGGAGAGATTGAAATGATAGCAGGGGGAGCAGGCTCTAATGCCTCGACGACGGGCCTCTTCCCATTCACTACCTTGGGAGCAAGAATGGTAGGAGGTCGCAAAGGCCAAGACATAGAGGATTCCCCATGAGGACCCTTCCTTCTACAATATAGGTAGGGCCAAGGTCCAAGAGGCAAAGTACGAAGGTTAGATATTTGAATCTTGGCTTTACGCCAAGTGGGTACCATTAGACTTCTTGTGCGAAATCCTGGAGTAGTCATCCAAAACTCCTCTTCAGAAAGGGGGAAAAAGTGGCGCCCTAAGGATGAGCGAGCCTCTCCTTTCCCTTTTGAGAGGATGTAGCTTGTTTCTATGCTACTAGAGGGGTCACTTTTGGCTGTCCTTTGCCCCTAGTTTTGTACTTTACGTAGTTTCGGTAAAGCAGGTCCGTTCTAGGGGGAAGCAGACTAACTGGGGCAGGCCAAAAATGATCCAATGAATAACCCCCACGGGATACCAATGGTTGATAACTAGTGTCGTGCATAACATGCATGACACCTTCATGGGAGAACTTTAAAGATTTATGAATAATGGAAGTGATTTTGTTCATGGAAGCTAGCCACGAGATGCCTAACTTCACCCTGAACATATCAAATTCTAAAATAATGTCAAAAATTGTATCCATAGTCCTAGGTCCAACTACGACAAAATGAGTTATAAATCCATATGGCTTCAAAGAGAGACCATCATGCGTACATATGGTAGACTTTGTTTCTTCATATTCCTCCCCCTACAATGAATTTAACCATAATGTATCCTCTGTAATAAAATGTACCTAGCTCATGGGGTCAACTAGGACTCCTGTCATAATGTTTCCATTGAGGTGAGTAGGAATGTATAAAGGAGAGAGCTTATTATTCAAAGGAAAATCTAGAAAGGTGAATGTCACATCCGGTGAACCAGTCATAGGCTATGGGGAGGAGTAGCCGAGACCGTGTTTATATACGTTGATGGTTGAGGAGAAGCATTGGAGGGGTCAATAATCAGGTTCGTAGAATGGGATGGAAATGGGAATGTATAAATCTACAACTCGCTATTGGCCTTTGCTACCAAATTATTTGTGTTTTTTTTCTTCTCATCGAGATGAATAATACTGTTGTCGATGCGATTTTATATCTCATGACGTAGGTGCATGCAACACTTGGTATCATGCTTGTTAACATGATGGTACTGATAAAAAGAATTCACATCGTACCAATCAAGATAAGGTTCCTTTAGAGGTCAAGGGTTTTCCAAAGTTATGATCTTATCCTTCAAAAACATTTGCAAAATAGAAGAATAAGATTATGCTAACTTTGTAAAGTTTTTGTTGTGTCTGAGGCCGTGATCATTAGTCGCAGTGACTATGTTTGGAACAACCTTTCATTTTCCTGAGATGGACACAATAGACTTTCCTCCCGAATAGGAGTGCAAGGAAGATCCCTCAAACTGAACCGTTGTTTGCTGATACTCTTGCAATGCAACACACATGCGCAAAAGAAGGGTATTTCATTAGAGCAAACTTCTCTTGCCAAGCTCACTGCAAGTTTCCTACGAACACCTTTTGCACATCGAAGTTAGCCAACGGGTATGAGATCTATGAAAATAGCACTTGGTATTGCATTATGAAATCAATTATCTTCTCATTTTATCCTTGCTTACATTGGAGGAGATCTGAGAAGGTCATCTTTAGACCGATGTTAGCCTGGAACTGACAGAGAAACTGATTCACAAGCTGATCAAATGAGAATATAGAATTATCAGGCAAGGAACAGTACCATTTGAGCATTGTGTCCTTGAGAGATTAAGGGAAGAGTTTTGCCATCAAAGCATCGTGATGAAAGAAATTCATACACATGGCATTAAAGGCTGACACATGTGTCAGTGGATCCCTTTTACCACCATACTTTTTGAACTTATGAATCTCCATTCCCTAGGGGAAAGGAGTACTCAAAATTGCCACAAATAACGGGCTATGTTGGAAGAAAGGTTGAAAAATAGGTTGAGTGGAGGCTTGGGAAAGGCTCACCAACTGGTTTTACATATGACTCATGTTCTAAAGAAAAGCATTTAAAACAAGATCAGATGATGACAAGGGCCCAGTAGAACATCTAAAACCACCACTACTAGAAACACCTCTGGAGCCACCACTGTGACCACCGTTGGAGCCACTACCATTAGTAGGGTCTCCACTGAAGCCACCTCCACTACCAAAGCCACCACCATGGTCTCCACCAGAGCCGCCTCCACCAACACCACCTCTACTACCAAAGCCACCACCACTCATTCCACAAGAGCCTCCACTACTAGGGGCAATAGGAAGGGTGAAGTTGAAACCAAGGGGTATTCTACTTGCCTTGATAGTGTTAGGATTTTGATAAGCAGAGGAAATGCTAATCAAAGGGCCTATTTCAGACATTCATACAAACATGGTAGGAATTAGGATGCCTATTTGTCTCTTATAGGCATCGAGCACCTCCCCTTGGGTAGTACCTGATTTAGTCTTATACAAGGGGATATAAGCTTCGATTAGATCGATAAGGCCATGTAAGAACTCTATGCCTGTCCAATCCTTAACTAACATATATCTCACCTTGATAGCAAGTCTAGCAGTTCTCGCCATGTTCGGTGCTCTCTCTAAATGATTGACAAGGTCTAACAATATATTATCCAATGCCAAAAGGTTTTCTGTAGGAATATGCACAACATCATCCTAATTTAAAGATGAAGCCATAGGGGATATCAGAGGGAGCGCGAGTGGTCTCGTCTATGAAACCCATCTCGTTAGTAAAACCTATAGGAAAACCAATAGTAAAATCAATAGCTAGAATAGTGCTAAAACTGGAAGTAACCTTCACCTTTTTCATTGGTAGGTGTCACACGCTCCTTCTAACAATGTACTCAGAAGTCATGGATTGGGTTTTGATGCTCATAAACCTTCACAACACTCAGATTTACAATAGTCACCAGGTTTGGGGGAAAAACTCTCAACATGAAAAAATGGATAGGCATTGTTCACATTGGGCTCACCAAAAATGTAAGGTAGGGGGACCAACCACACTGAGGATCCAAGTCATAGAGAGCCGAGAGTGGAGGGATTCCATTTCTTACCTCAAGTTAATAGGTGGTTAAGGCAAGGATAGAGAATGAAGAGCACTCTCAAGTGCTTTTGCCACTCTACAGATCCAAAAACTTGAATGGGGCTAGATGAACCATTTTATGGAATCCAGACTACACCTTAGATAGCTCTCTACCTGAGGACGACAGTGTGGGTCAAGGATGACAATGTGGTACGCTAGCGTCTCTCTAGTGCGTTGGTGTCCATACGTCCAAAAAGTGAAAAGTACAGTGCAAGAAATAAGAAAACATACTAACTGCGTAGCTGGCAAACTTTAATGAAATGAACAAAATGATAAAGTATGAGAAATAACTATATAATTAGTAAAGAAGGTAGATGAAAGTAAGGGTGATGAAAATTAACTCGCTGAGAGTCTAGTTCGCCAGTGAGCTCAATGCACATGTTCACCTACACACAGCCAAGAGAGGGAAAAATGTTGGGTTGTATAGGGGTTTGCCTCAGTCAAACCCCCATTTTGTTGACATCCAGGAAATCCATGAAGTAAAAAATATGATAAATAAAATAGAAAGGAGTGTACTGAACACTACAAAAGATACAATGCTACTCTATTAAACCACAACAAGAGAAGATAGTGAAGCAATACCACCTCCACCCAATGGCACTTGTGGCCAATAAAGGGAGAATGCAAGACGACGAGCTTGGAAAATTTAACACAACCACAGTGGTGACGAAGGGAGGTCCCGCAAGACTCTAAACTCGTAGCTTCTATTGTAGCACAACACATACAAAAATAAAGTTGATGGAGTAACAAGCTGCTGTAATGCTCAAGAGAGTGTATGAACTACTAAAAGATCAAGTGAATTGCTAGAAATATCATAGAATAATTCTCAAGAGATCATAGAAGATCAAATGAATGTGAAATGGATGCATTTGAAGATCAAAATGAGAGGGAAAGAGTCATTTTCGGGTCAGCTAGTCAACATAGAGACATTACGCTTCATGCTTAAGGGAGAACGTAACATCCCTACATACACTAGACGCAGGAATCTGTAAGGGACGATAATGTGCCACACTCACATCCCTAGAAAATATTCCCCCACCGACATAAAAAAACAAGTGCTAAGTGGATGCGAGGCAGATGGGTGATGTGGAATTTCGCATTTGGGTTTGATTTTCTAAGGTGGAGGGATGCAAAAGGGGAATTTACACAAGGGGTGAAAATTTGCTCCTATACAATTAATTATCCTCACCCACTTTCTTGATTGAGCAAATTACAAATCATTGATTGCTCAATCTATTTCCTGACTGATCAATCTATTTCTTGACTGATCAATCTATTCTTCAATCACACTAATCATGTAATCAATTTGCACAAATTATTTCCATCTAAATTCTCTCAACATCTTTCGACCGTCAATCAAGATATTCTACTATGCAATCCTAATCATCCATTTCATTTCACAAATTTTATATAACAAACCTCTTTCCTTCCAAACAAAGGATTGGATAATCAATACAGTTTATGCAATGAAGTAATGCCAAGATCTGAATCGACATTGACAAAGGTCCAACTCACATATCTTCGATCAACACACACACGTTCTTTAAGCTTTCACATGCAATCATAGAGATTTCACATTGATATGAACAACCCAACATATTCACGAATACACTCTGACGTGGGATGGTAAAGCTATTGTGTTATTGAATTCATTGTTATTATATTCTTGCAATTACGTTCTTGATTTCTTTAATTTCATAGTTTCATTTCGTGAGTGAAGAATTGAATCTTGATTGTTGTTTTGAGTAAGATTAGTTTCTATTCAATTCAATTATCTTGTTTATACTTGTAGATTTCCCACTCACACATTTTGGCATGCCTGGTGGGACCATGGTCCTTAGCACTAACGATTTTTCTGAGCTAAATTTGAAGTTGCAGGTTTTGGAAGTGCTCTAGAAAAATCTTCATGCATAGGTTCTAGAATTTTTTTCACTTGATTGCAGAGTTTTGGCGCACTTGATAGTTTTTTTTTTATGCTTTTGATAGTCATTTATGCGCTTTTGACTTTTTCTAGCACTTTTGTTTTCTGACAGAGGGTGCTTTTGTTGTTTTATGTGCTTTTGATTTATGACAAAGGGTGATATTGAATGTTTTTCCTTCGTTTTTGTTTTGTTAATTTGTGTCTGAAATCTGTAAGTTAAGTTTCAATTTCTAATGCTAACATCTACCTAATTTGAATGTGTGACAAGTACTAATGGTTGTTTATGCAGAATTTGTAGAGGTATAACAGATGTTCATCCACAAACAACTAATGCATTTGTTATAGGTAAGACAAACGGTCAAATAATTCTTTTCCGAGCTTTCTTAAGTTAGAAAATCCTTAATTGGTGCTTAAAAAGAACCCCACAAATGAACAATTCAATTTTTGGTGCTCTATTATTGTCCTTATCATTGTCATAGTATTTATCTCATTATTTTAGTTATTCTATCATTTAGTGTCCTACTCATCATTTAAAACATCTTCAATTAAGTTGATAGTAGATTTTAGTACCCTTCATTGTACTTTTACACTTTTTGTCTGTATGGACACCAGTGCACCTGTGAGATGCTGGCGCGCCACACTATCGTCCCTTTCCTACACTGTTGTCCTTTGGTAGAGAGTTGTCTGAGGTGCAGTCCAGGTTCCAAAAATTTGCTCACCTAGTCTAAACCTAATTCTTGGGTTATTAGAGTGACAGAAGCAATGAGAGTGATCTTCATTCTCTATCCTCAACATCAAACAATTCCTTAAACACCTGCATAGTTGAGGTAGATTAGGGCAGCCCTCAACTCTCAGCTCACCATGACCTGCAGTCGTTGAGTGGTTGATCCCCCTCCTCTACAAGATTAATAAGATGACAATGCAAAATCCCACCCTCCTAATATTCATTTCATCCTTGCCTTGAATTTTTTTGTTGATGGGGGACTTTCTAGCAGGGACACTTTTGTATTGCACACTTTCATGCACCATGTGAATGTTCTGACAAGATTCCTAATTCTGTGGCCATTGGGATGTTACACTTCCACCTACCCATGACATGCAACGCCTCTGTAGTTGTAGGCATGCCTAAGAATGACTCTTTGGCATGCAATTTGACCACTTTCTTCCCTCTCAATCTCATTCTATTCCATTCGTGTAATTTTTCTCTACCACTCTCTCATTATAATAACTCATTCTCACATTCCCTCCATTCTAGTTTTCTTCTTGCAGCTCTACATTTTTCCTACAGGTTCAAGCTCTCCTACACCACATTCTTGCGTGTTTGTCTCATGTCTTCAAAGCACTACTCTTCCTCTTGGCTTCACCAAGCTCATTGGAGGGAGGGTAACATTTAATTTTGTTGCATTATTGTTCTTGTTTATTAGCATACTAGTTATCTTACATATGAACTATGTCTTGTCTTGTCATTTCCTCATCTATATTTCTATATCATTGTCTATTTAGTTGTCCGTAGAGGTGGAAACACCAAAGCGGGGGTTTGACCAAGGCAAACCCTAAAAAGCAACCCCAACACTTTTTTTGTTTTCGTGTGTGCAGGATTTCCCATGAGGAGCTTGCAAGAGGTTGGACCACCCATAAGTTAATCCCCTTTTTCCACTACTCACTATCTCATTTAATAGTTAGCTTCTTTATCAATTAGTATTCTCCTTGTTGTACTTCCTTGCATTTTCAACATTCTATTTAGAATAGTAAAACTATCAAGCTTTAGCGTTCAAGTAGTTAGTAGATTCTAAG
Source organism: Sequoia sempervirens (assembly GCA_007258455.2). NCBI lineage: Eukaryota > Viridiplantae > Streptophyta > Pinopsida > Cupressales > Cupressaceae > Sequoia > Sequoia sempervirens. The sequence continues at coordinate 980,406,661 of VDFB02271358.1, forward strand.
TGTCTATGGTAGCAGACTTTGCCTCTGGTTCGTACAAGATCTTAGCACACAACACTGTCATCCTTGGTCCACACTCTCTTCCTCTGACTGAGAGCTTGTATGTTTGTCTCTTGAGACTTGTGAGGTCTATTCACTTGGATTTTGAAGTCCCCTTTTCATAAACTATCAAAAAACCAAAAAACATAGCTTAAACTCTCCTTAAACCATTACCCATCACTTGAGCTTTTGGTCATTGAGGTAACAGAGGGCCATTCGCTCCCTATAGAATCTTCCTTTTCCTAGAGAATTAGGAGTAGTGGTTCCTCTTCATTACATTTTGGTGAACCCCAACGTGAACTTTTTGTTCTCTTTGTCTTTGCTTCAAAAAAATTCTTCTCTAGTGTGAGGATATGTAGTTGATAGCATGTTGTGATGTTCTTTATGAGCTTCATAACCTAACCTACTACCTCTAAATACATAGTAAGGAGTAATCGAAACACATATATGGGACGTAGAAGGTGTAGTCTTGCTTGACACGCTCGAACTTTGATGAGTATTATACAAGACTCTCTTCTAGATACTCTCCACCTTGTAATGAAGTTGTAACTGTTGTCATGAGCATAACACCCTTAGCCAAGTGTGAAACTCAACTATCTTGTGAAACAAGATATCATCTTCAAGTTGTGGGTTGCCTATGGTGAAGATGAACCTCCTCAAAACTATTGCCTTGATTAGGAAAAGGGATAGAAAAGAATTGAAACTGAAAGATTAATAGTCCTAGGAGTTGCTGCACCAAAAATTTTAGACTTATACATGTTTTCAACTCACAATTTCCCTAAAAAAATCAGCTTTATCCTATGCACAACTCAACTTTCACAAGCTCACACGATAGTGTTTCATAAAAGGGTTGTTCTTCAAGTTCTTAAAGGAAAACTAAAAATTTTCACAACTACAACTACTGAAAGTAACAATACAACCTATGAATTGTATAAGTCTTGCTTATTCAAGTATAAAATTGCTTTACAAGGAGACAAAATTCAAGGATTTTGTATTCATAATCATAAAAATCAGATCAAATCATATACAAAGACACTAAACACACAAATTTAGAGAAGGAAAATGTGTTTCCTTTTATTGAAAAATAGGAATTTTTGCTAATATAAATTTGAAAATACTAATTGAAACTACATAGCATTGCTACTCTATATTCTCCAAAATGAGTTACAATACATCGCTTTTGCATAAGGCATAAAGAGGCATGAAAGAACTAACTACAAAAAGAGTTGGAAGATTGATTTATAGAGAGAAACCTCTTATTAAGTGAAGTTTAACCTCATGGAAGATGTTGAGTCTATATGGATGAGTGAACTGGAAGCAAAAACATGTAAACTTTGGTGTAGAAGAGTTGACTTGAGCTACTACCCTCATTGACTTTTGCATGCATCTTTAAAATCCACCTCCAACTAAACTTGAATTGCACTCTAAAATTGCAAGATCAAATTGGAAGTTGAGTTTAAACCCTTTGCATGAGGTCCTCAAGCTACTAGGCGTACAAGGAAAAAAATCCTTTATTTTAGGGACCACAACTATCTCAAAGTGCATAATTTTAGCTTCAAACTCTAATTATCTCCAACTTTATCCATATGTGCTTCTTAAGTGGGCCAAAAATGTCTATAAGTCCATAAAAATTGAGTGTTTTGGGCCACTTAACTTGTGAAAACTCATGAATACCCTTGCATGAGGATTTGCATGTGATTTACTTGTAGACAATTAGGCCTTCAAGGTGTTATAGGAGTTCATCAAATATATCAATTGATGCAAGACATATTCCAACTCTATCCTTTGTGTATTAAATGATGTATGTTTTCACCACTTCATTTAATAATTCAACTATTATTCAATTGACCTGTAGCTATCCTTCATGTCTCGGGTCTAAAATCTTGATTTCATTAAACTCTCTTCAACTATGACTACTACTCCTTTCTTCAACTGTGACTATCATTCCTTTATTATCTTGAAGGTCACTACTTGCTACCCTTTTAGTCACTAAAGTGTTGTCTTTCATTTAATTTGCCATTTAGTCATGATTATTGTTCTCAAACATGGTATACTGCCCTTAAAATCCTTGCATAAGCCTAGGACTATCTTTTAAGATCTTACAATTCCTAACTTGCCTTGACTATCATATGAAGACCTTGTTTGCACAATCCCTTTTATTTGATTCATAAATGGCATGACTATCTCCTTCTGTCATCTTTTCTTATAATATTTCATGCTTTTGCAAGTAGATTTGTTCTTTTCTTTTATTTTGAAAATGCCATTCAACATTGATTCATGATGTCGCCCTAATGAACTTGGTAAATGTCTTTATAATAAGATGAACCCCTCTTTTCCCTATTTGACCTCTCAATGGTGGATTTTTTTGTCATTGTGCATCTACCCCTACAAGCTTTGCTCTTTGTGATTTTGGTTGTCATCAAGCTCTATGGACTGTTGACTTGGGAAAACCTTCCTCTTCGTCGAACTATGTCAACAGATGATTGTTATTGATATTTACTTGATGATCATGTGGTTGTCACTCCTTGACAAACTTCAATCAATGTCATAAGGACTATATTTCATTATCATATTCATGTCATAGGTTTGATTGTCCTCTCATCATTCGACTACCACTGTTGTCCTTTTCATTCATGATATGACCTTGTAATTTGATTCATTTATCTATTCTCTATGTCACTTTCATAGAGTTCTTGCCCTTTGTAGTCTATTGTGAGGTAAACATATAAAGAACCTTATTAAAAACCTTCCTTTGATCTCATATACTATCCTTTATAAGAGTTTATCTACTTGTCTTTTTTATTTTGCTTTTCTCATATGACATTCAATTTTTTTCTTTTCTCTTTGAAGGATTGTCCTCATTCTTTGCACATAGGACTCATATGGAAGCAATTACACAGGAAAGGATCATAAATTTGATGATTTTTTACTTTGTTGTTTAGTTCCTGATACTTATGTCGGTCCTTGCAATACTTCATCAACTTTAAAAGGTATAGATAACCCATCTAGCCATAATCAAAAAAAATATCCTTAATTTCATTAATTTTTACCCAATAATGATAGTCTCTTTCATAAGGCTAACCTCATCCTTCAATGCTAAGCTAGAAATATCAGGAGCTCTCTTATCTATCTTATACTTTCTCAACTATCACTACCAAGTAGTTAAGAGTTTATTTCAATTCTCATAGGTGTAGTTCTATGACTATCTACAATTTGATGATCCTCTTTCTAAATGTCACCTCAAAGTCACTACTATATACCTGTAAGGATTGTCTCAATTGATTCATGGATCCCTTATGTAAGACTATCTTCATTTTCTATTACATTCATAAAGACTATACTCATGAGTATACTTTGACTATGCTATTTATGCTTTCAAAAGGCCATGTTGTTTTCTCATCCTATGCTTGACATTTATGACTTTGACTTATGCATTTGATGTATTGATAGTCCCTTTCTACACTAAAAGACCTGCTAAAGGATTTTCATCCCTTTTTTATTGTGCTTTTAACCTTTCTAGGATTTTTGACCTTCAAACTAGAATACTGCCCTTTTGACACATGGTTGTGCTTAACATTTATGATTGTCCTTATACATTAAATATTCATAAATCCATCTCTTATCTTTGCAACATTGTGAATGCTTCTCCCTAAGAAATTTCTCTTAGTCTTCAATTATCCTTTTGTTGTCTTTTTCATCCTTGAGGTTTTGACTATACTCCTACCAAACCTGCTCATTGATGATTCTCCTTGCCATGGGCTTAGTATTTTACAACTTCCTTGAGTGGTTATTGATTCGCTTTAATCCCTTGCTAAAGGTGGTCTTCTTGCAATGATCGTGAGATTGCAATCACTATCCATTATGAAAACCTTGAAACATTGGTTGTCCTATTTAGTATTGCAATGGTGATTGAAACTTGTTGTGGCTACTACCTTTTTAGGTTGATTATTGACATTGTCATGTGCTTTGTCCTCTGAATCTGTAGGCTACCCTTCACAGGTCAAAATATCCATGAATCTTCCCTTAGTCTTTTCTTGTATACCATGTCTTATCAAATGCCTTTTCAATAGGAAGCTACCCCAAAATCTTCATGGCACAAGCCTCTCCACAAAAAAATCATGCTCTATGCCTCATGATTTATGGTCTGCCCTCTTACATATGAGGTTATTATCCTTGATACCTTTAAGACTTCATATTGTCCTTGCTACTTTATGAAGTTGGCTTCAAAACTTTGGGCTGCCTTCCCATTAACTATGACAAAACCCTTATGGAGTTACCTTCTTAAGAAACATATAACCTGGAGAGATTTGAGAGGGTCATAAGAATTCTTATTGAAATATAAGGGAGAAACTCTCCAAAACTCTTCTACGCCCCTTTGACAATTTGATGCAACTTTCCTCAAATTTTGCCTTTCATGGTTTATCTTGCATTTATTATCAAAAACTTTGAAGAAACCCTTGAGAGATGAAAGAGAAAAATAAATGATTATGCAAGGGTTTCAAGAGGACTGAAAATACAAGCCTATTCATTGAGCTCTACTCCTCTTGATTTTAATGATGAGGTAACTGCAAATCCCTAATCTTCATGCATGCTCTTTCAAACTTTACTTCTACTAGGAACAAAACCCTAGCTCCTCTCCCATGTGATGCTTTTTTGCATATTTTCTTTTTTCCTCCTCTATTTGGTGCTCAAACATCAATTTCAACTTTCAACCTTGCTTTTTAAACATGAGTCTCTTGCTTTTACATGTTTTTTTTACCTAATTTTGGCATGGAAACCTTTACATTGTCCTTTTCATGGTGTGGAAACTTTTACATTAAGTTTTATCTATTAAATCTTTTGACCAAGACCTGTGAAATATCAAGACTAACTCTCTTTTAAGGATAAAAGCATGAGATAATGAGATTATTTAAAAGCAATATTTAAATCATGTCAGGTATAAAAATGGACTACAATAACTCAAGCCTCTACCCCTCTTGCCTAACCCTTGAACTATTACCCTTCCTTAGAGGAAGTGTTGTGTGGTCTCACAACATACCCCAAGGCTACTAGAGCTTGAGGACCCAAATTTTTGAAAATTCCTGTTTAACTAAGCTAGAAAGGAGATGATGCAAAGGGTTGAGTTTAAGGTATGGTGAATAATAGCTTAAATCATGGAGTTTGAAGTGGAAAGTCAGATATCCAAGCTTTCAGGTAAATCATGCTTCAATACATAGGTACAACGTAAGTCATTCACAGCTAATCTAGGTAAGTCAAGCCATTGTTGAAGATAATAAAGTTTCAAGCGGGGAAGGTCAAAGTTTGTGGGTTCACAGATGTAGTAAGCAAAGTGTTCGGGATACAAATAGTTGTTTGTGGGGCTAAGATACCAAAGTGCTAATCTGAGCATTCGGGTATTTGGGTACTCAGGTATGTGGGAATTTTATAACTAAATAAAAGCTGAGTCAAACTACCTAAGTTTTTTGACAGTGCTAAAAACTCGAAAGCCCACATAAGCTAGTGTTCCCGAAAAACCTTAAAATGTATTGTTTTAATGGAAAAACCTGAGAGGATTGGAATTAAATACTTTGCTCCAGTTTTGTTTTTTTCCTTTTTGACTTGTATACTATATGATTTATACATGGTCAATCAAAATGATGTGGATTATACTGATGTAGATTTAATAGATGGTGGACTGTGGGTAAGATATGAACAGTCAAGCAAATTGATCTCGTGGTCGAATCCGATGATATTAAAGCTAGAAGGAAATGATGAGTATACGAAGGAAATGTTCCAAATAGATATTGTACAATCAGAAAAGCGGGAATCTAGGTTTTCTATGTCGAGCAAACATCGATATGGATTTCTTCACTTTGCACAAGCACAAGTTTTTCCCGTATCTAGAACCCGATTACAGAAGAAGAAAAGTAAGATGGATTTTTTATATACACCTAATCACTCTGAATATCCAGCTTGTTTCCCATTTTTTAAGACACAAGTTTCTCAAAGTGTTTTTTCCCATGATTTCAGAGCTTTCAGCTACAGAGAAGAAAGTCAAACTGATTTTGACTGGTTTATAAAATATTCCAGTGCCAACTGTCATGTGCCGCATGTTACTTTATGATTAATCTAGTTTTGCTTAGCCATGTGTTGTTTTGGAACTATTTTGAGGCCTTGTTTTTTATAAAAGGCCGAGAGTTATTGATTTTTAGGAGTATCAGAATTTGTTGAACTTGATAGAATTAAGATTGACAATTCACCAATTTTATCTCTATTTTTCATGTTTTTTGTTCTATTCCAATTTAAAAACTTGTATATTCCATTGAAGTTTTCTAATATCAAAGATTATTCTGAAAGCTATTTCCTGATAAGAAATCTTACATAGTTGATTGTTTATTACTATCGAAGAAGCCAATGTTTTTCACCAGATTTGGGTGCATATTGATATCGTTCGGTGGTAAATGATCATTTTTTTCTTTAAACTCCTGCATCATTCTATGTGAAGCTGTGAAGCAATCTGGTGTAGTATAGAGTGATTTTTCTTTGATTTAGTTTATTTCATGGTGCATGCATTGATAATAGTTGGGAGCCACTTTAGATTTTAGGATCTTTTAATTTCTTTATTTTATTTTCAACATTCTTGCAAATGGTTTGGATATATGAAGCATTTCTTGCAACTGTTTAAATTCATGAAGTAATTTCTTGCAAGTTATTTATATTCATGAGATTTTGGAGTAATACATGTTAATTTTGATATATCTTTGTTTTACTCTATTTGGTACATTCATCAATAAGTTTGAAAACTATAGGCCCCTCATGATTAACAACAAATTAGCACAGCGAACCCTGATTGAACCTAGTGAGTGAAGACTTGACATTCTTGAGCCTTGGGATTGTTAAGATTATCTTTAATCATAAATTTTAGTAAATCATTCAAGAGAGGTAGGTTCTTCTGTCATCGAGCAAAAAAGTATCTACTTGTTGGTGTGTGTGTGTAACATCCATGTTAACAGGAAGAAGTTGCTCTCAAGGTTCTTGTAGAGCAAATTCACTCCTTGAGATTGGGACTAGAAGAGCTCGTATGGTTTTTGGTATGCGAAGATGCCTATGCTCAAGTAAATCCTGTTGTCAAAGGTCTAAAGAATTTTTTTATTAAATATTGAAGAGGCTTAGAGCTCCTTTATGGCATAACAAACATTGTAGACACTCATGTCCCATCCTACACCTCTATCTTGGATGTTACCCAAGATGTCAAATCAGAGATCTTTGGTTAATAGTTGAGTATCTTGATGCTTGGAGTGTTTATTTGTACGGTTGAAATGGGTCCCTCTTTCAATGTTGCTACCATCACCATACCTAAGTAGAGTCGTACAAATAAAGTAAATCGGGTCCTATGAGGTTTCAATGTCTCTACATTTGGAGCTCAAAATGTCTTTATTTTTGGTGTTGGTGTTGGTGGCTTTGCTAGTGTTGGTGCTGGTGGTTCAATTAGTCATACTTCATTTGCTGATCTTGTCCTTAATTCTCTCCTATAAAACATGAGACAAATGTAGAATTAGTTGGCGAACTTAGCTACCTTTTCCTCTCAACCGATGTTCCAACCTTTTTGTCATTATAGTCCCTTTTCTATTGTTATTCTAAACACTCCCATCCCTTAGGGAGTGGAGATTCCAAAGGTTGAGAAGTATAGTGGCCGTGGGGACTTGTAGACTCACATGTCATCCTTTAATGCCATGTGTACGAATTTCTTCCACCACGATGCACTTTTGGCAAAATTATTCTCGCGTTCCCATAAGGATGTTAATTTGGAGTGGTATTGCTCCTTGCCTAATAATTTTGTCTTCTCTTTCTATAATCTTGTAAATCAGTTCCTCTAACATCCAATCCGACATTAGGTTGAAGGTCACGTTTACCGATCTCGTTTGATGTAAGTAGGGACCTCATGAGAAGGTGATTGACTTTATAGCTCGGTATCAGGTTCTATTCTCTCAAATTTCTTGTCCCTTAAATGTTTATGATGTAAAAAAAGTTCTCATTGGAAACTTGTTGTTGACACTATAAGATAAATTTCTTTTAATAAAATATTCGTCCTTTGTGCATTTGTGTGTCGCTTTCCGTGAGTACCAACAAACAGTTGCACAGTATGGGGATTCATCCTCGTCCTCTCGTCAGGATGGCCAACCAGTTGTGTCAGTCTTTGGAAAGTCTAGAGAGAACAAGGTTGTGGCTAACATGGTATATGTTCCCACATATAAAAATTCCACAAGACATATAATATTCACTAAATTATCAAAATCTTATAACAATGTATTGCAAAAAACTTAAAAAATGGAATAATAACCTTGCCAAAGATTAGACCATTGTCTGAGTTGTATCATTAGTGGTACAATGCACAAAAGTTCTTCTAGTATCACTGAGTCTTGAGTCATGACACCGAGTGATCTGTTCATCTTTGACATGTAATTCAAGACCACATCAATAATAGGACAATCCAAATCGATGATAAGAAGTATTTCACTCAAACAAATCTATAGTGAAGCCCAACAACTAGCTATAAATCTACACAGATCCATTCCCGTCTCATTCCTCTAATTTGGTCACTCCTTTTTCTAATCTAATCCCATTTGAGTATGTGAATGCAGTCTTATTTGCTTGTATTCCTCCTTCATATCATGTGAATGTTATTCCTAACAATACATTTACCTCACATGATCTGCCTTTGAACAAGGAGCCCTCTCTGTTATACATTCCTGCTCGCATCAACGATAACGTTGTAACAAGCATTATGGTCAACCCTTCAAGCTAAGTGAATGTCATTACAAAAGAGTGTCTCTTTATAAATAATTTACATAAGGAGAGGTACAATGAATCATAGGCTACCATTCGCACACATAATGGGTTCGATGTTGCACCTATTTGCTTAAATTCTTTGTTGGTCCTAATAGGACCTAAGGTCTTGGAAGTTCAGCTTGTTGTGATTCCTAAGTTCGACTTGTTTAGAGTGAGGATAAGCATTCCATGGTTGGCCTCCATGAATGTAGTCACCTCAATAGTACATAAATGGATGAAGTTTCCCCATGAAGATATTGTGCATGCTATCCAAGATACTAGATATAAACCATTGGTATTGCATGGGGGCTTCTCCTATGATCACTTTTGGCTCACCTTGATTGGACTCTTGCCTCCTATAAGGAATATTTTATATAGAAAATATTTCAGGTATAATATTGGGGGGTTGGCGTTGAAGAGTGATTTTCCTCCATCTAGATACCTTGAAGGCCTCCCTACATGCATAGCAACACATTTCATCCTCCTCCCCTCAAAAGGGGAAGGATAAGCATGCCCTTGCCCTAGGGCCTTCCTAATTTTCTTCTTCTTCCCAACCTTTAGTGGTGTTTCTTGTTCCTCTTAAAGTTCCCATGTCGTGGAAGTCGAAGCCCCACATTTTTTTTAGCTTCCAGTTTTACCCACAATGCCTCAACACACCCTTTATGCCAAGGGGAGGCATTCTCATGGGTTTGTTCCTACATCTTGACCTCTAGGGCCTTTGCCTATTCCTCCACCTACCCCAAGGCAAGGAAAGGGAAGAGGCCTATTGTTGAGACGTCTGTTCCTCTCTTTTCTTTTGTGTCTCCTCCTCTCGATCCTCCTCGGGAGTCCACCCTTCCACCCATGATCATTGTGGAGGTTGCTCCTCCCATTGAGTAGGAGCCCTCAGTCTCTTCTTAAGTCATGCCATCTAGTGCCCACAACCAACGTAATCGACTTGCATGTGAGTGTAAGTGTTGATGAAAGGTTTTTGCTATGGAGCATGCTGCCTTGCAAAAGACTGCAAAGGAGCCCATTATTTTTGCTTCTATTTCTTCTATTTATGTTTCTCCTATTTTTGCTTCTTCTTTTGCCTTGATTTCCATCACCTCTATTCTTCTTCTAAATTCATCGATGGATCTCGATAAACGTCACCCCAAAAGGGTGCGGGTATTCATCACTCCCTTGATTGAGTCACCTTTCTTACTTCTCTTCCTAATATCCCTCCTTTCTCATAACCCGTCAATATGCCTTTTACAAAGTTGGTGTCCTTTGTGGATCTATCTCCTTCCTTTGCCTCCACTTTAGCTAAGGGGGTTCCACATCCTCTATTGAAGTGCAAGTTGGAGGATGACCCTTCTCTGAGCGATGGTCAAAAGAAGTTGTCTGTCTCAAGAGTCTTGTTCTGTTATGGCCTACAATGTCCTTGTGACAGAGGCGGCACTAACTTCCTTGGATTTTGTCATTGCTTCTCTTCCTAAGGTCGGTAGTGACTCTCAGGCATCTTGTCCTCCTCCTACTCAATTGACACATGACACTCCTAAAAAGTGCATGTTCAACTCGTTGGAGGATATTTCGACTCTATCCTTAATTTTTGCTAATTCGATGACTTTAGTCTCACAAGAGTTTGGTGATGAAGACCTCAAGGGACCTTCTTCCTTAGCCATTATTGTAGGTGAGTCAGTTGGTGCTAATTTAGCTATCCCTCTCGTACAAGACCATCTTCCCTCCGGATGACCTATTGGTTGAGTAGGATTAGAGCGACACCTTCTTCTTCATCTTTATATTAGCTTTGTGTGTTTGTTTGTGTTCCCATGTACTTGTCTATATATATCCATACTCTCACTTAGAGGACCCTTGATACCCTTGTAGGTTCTTGGATACATTAGAGAATATCTATTGTAAACTTCTTAGATATTTGTCTCATCATTCTTTATGTGTTATACATTTTGATTTTCACATTGGGGACGATACAAAGCATTGAAGCATTTAGGCCTCTTCTATGTTGACCTGATTTTTATTTTTATTTTGTCTTGACGTTCTCTTATTCTCATTTTGATACATTTGGGGGGTGATGACAATTCATATATATACTATATTGTACTTATCTATCTATATCTATGAGCAGTTCTTACCCCAAATATTCAGATCCTCCTATGCTCTTTATTTCTCAAGATTTCTACCTTTCTGCTTCATGATGTTATGGTTTCCATGTGTTTGTAACATACCCAATGTTTACACAACAATTTTTACCTAATTTCTAACTCAAAAAGTGATTAACACTAGTTTCCAAAAATAGGGAAATGAAATTTTTCCTTTTCAATAACATAATTGCGCATTGCATAAATAATTTGCACATGTGACCTCACTAATTCCCAATAATTCTTTATACAAAAATTTAATATAACATTTAATTCCTAATTTCATCAGATTTAAAATAAAATTGAATATAATGAATAAATCAAAAATTGCATTCAATTACATTGGATGTAGAGATAATCATTAATTTTACTTTATTGCACAATAAACACAAAAGATTTAAAACAATGTTTATTTCTCCGATAATTAATCATGCATTAATAAATACTTATCTTTTTTTGAAATGTGTAGATAGTCTAACCAATTGCCTGGAGCGGATTTTAGATTCAGTGTCTTCCATCTGTGAGCAACGGAGGAGGAACAAGTTCTTATCCAAAACCAAACAGTTTCTTATCTAGAACCAAACAAGATGCTTCTCAAGCATCTACACAACATGCTCCAGAGTACAAGTACTCAACATCCACAAAAACCCTAGCCAGGACAATGTCGGGTGCACTCTATACCCCGAGTTGGACACACTCTGTGTACCCCCTCCTCCAATGCCCAAGCCTACTAACCCAAAATCTCACTCTCAACAATCTTTCCAACAATTTATTCTTTGTTTTCCCACTTTTTTGTCTATGTGCCAAATTATTTAGTTTCACGGGTTTTATACAACACAAAGGGTAGTTCCAACCGACACACCCTTTCAAAAATAATTACAATACGTCTCGTAAAAACTCCAATAATTATTTTATCACATTTATTTCTTTTTTTTCTTCCACGGGGAAAAAGTCACATAACAACACATATCATTGCATAAATAACATTACATAATTCCAAGTAGATGAAACTCATATTTTCAAATACATATTACAATTGATCCATGACCATGTTCATATATAAATTCATAACTTACAAGATTTTAATGGTCAAGGTTCCCTCATCTAGATCACACTTCTTCTATTTCACAAGTCTTAGTTGTCGACTGCAAGAGGGAGAGCATCACCCAAGCGCTTTTCCTTCAACCACAGACTTAAGCGGTCCCTCGCACATCTTCCTAACTATAAGTGGCCCTACCCTTCAACAAAGAGTTTGGTATGAAAACCTCTAGAAATTCCTACTTGAGTATGGTGTTGTGTCCTACATAACTAGTACAATCAATAAACTATGGATACCCTCCAACTATGCATGACACTCCTGACTAGCTAGATGTAATCTCGACTCATAGTGAATCGACAAAGTGTATGCAATGATTTCTACACTTACTTTGGCCAAATTTTTCATGTATATAATAAATCCACTTCTTATGGAGCGATGTCGTATGCTCACCCACCCCCTTACTCAACTTGGAAACTATACTGACCTGTAAATAACTCTTCCCTTGGTTTGACCCCAAGGTTCAAATATCATAAACAAGATTTCATTCCAAAGTGATGACACACAAATAATGATTTAACTGATCAATTATGTTTGACCCAATCTTTTGAATACCTTGTTATGTACTTGTAACAATCTAGGATTGGCAGTTGCCTCTTATTCAAGTCCTTAGTTTTAATCATGGGTGTAATAACTCTCCTAGTTCATACATAATTAGTTAATACTAATGACACCTTGTTACCAACTAGGCACACATGGTCTCAATCTAAAGCACTATCAATATGTCGATATGTATAATAATCCAAAATTGAACTTGATTTGAAGATTACTTCTTTGTATTGTGTTATGCCTAATATGGCTCCATCCTTCTAGGATGCCATAACCCATTTGGTAATTCATGACATTGAATATCATTTATTTTGAATCAATATAAAATCTTATGTTCATAATAATGTCCAATAATAAGCCAACATAATAATTTATTTAACTTTTGATATAACTCAAATAAGAACCATTCGATTAATCTTTAGATTCCTCGAGGGTTCCTTCCAAGTTATCCTTTGCATAATTTATATAAGGTACCTATGTTTGTATGTAAGCAGACAATCATATACCTATTCCTTCAATATGACCCATATATTCACATATTTAAAAATATGATAAGTTCATATCTAATTTGGAGAACATTTTCTACTTGAGAGGAGTCCATGCGTCTATACCTTAAAATATCCTCACATTATGGCTTTGGTTTGCCATGACGTAAAATCCTCTTCTTTAAGATTAGATTACCATGAATAGGTATTAGTAGACTCTTGGTCAAAATATAAGATAGTATCATTCAAAAGATAATGAGGACGTATTTACTCTTATACGTATTCTAACCGTCTTGTTGGAAATAATATAAACTCATTCAAATACAATATTGTATTAATATGAATAATACCAAATACTCTACTTAGCATCTCTTCCTATGTTATACTAAAGAGTCGGTGGTTTGGGTTATACATAGCTCCAAAGAGAATTAACCTTCCAATAGTTTTTCTTTCTCTTGAATTTATTCATAAGTAATGCTTATAATCATGTAATGCTTCATAATCTAATAATGTAATTCATGATAACTACTTATCATGCTCTTTTGATTCCTTGATCCAATTTGTCTCTTCTATTTCTAATATAGCTCTATGCCTAAACAATCTAGCTACTTGTGCATGCATTCTCATAAACTATCCAATAACAATAGTATGTACACAATAATAGCATACACATATTCAAACAATAATAAAACTTAATTTCAAAATTAAAATGAGAAAAAGAAAGAAGTATTTTAACCATGCCTTGATTAAGATAGCTCCAATCAATTTTCTTGCAACTCCTTGCTTCAATGTACTTAATAGCTAAATTTTTTGCCTCCTATATTCTTAGCTCTCCTTGCTACTATTGTTTCAATTGATAACTACAACTTCGAAGCCAAAACTTAACTAAAAATAATAACCTTTTCTCACTCTCGTCAACTTAAATATAGATTTCCTAAATACTCTTGACTCGCAAATTACTCTCCTCACAATTCTCACGAATACACAAACTCATATTATCACAATGAATAGGCCCCAAAATACTGTACAACTGCTCTTTATTTATACAAAAATGGATAGAGGTTGTTTTCTAGAAGAAAGCTACATTTGATGCCACTGTTGGTGTGCAAAATATAGTTGCAAATATATCTTTGAAACCAACTCTAATGTTTTCCCAAGATGTTACGACCTAGGTGGTGGTTTCTAACTTGTTTTTTGTTATACAATGTTTTAGATAAAAGGTTTTTAAAGATGGCACATAGGAGTCAAAGCAAATGCAAACTATTCTTCTTTCAATCGCCCAAGTCGTAGGCTTTAAATGAAATCAACATTTTCCACTTTTACTTAGTCAAAGCGCCTCATACAAAGGCTGCACAAGAGCTTTAAGAGTCACTTAAAACTATGCAATTTTTGTGGCATGTTTGTCTTCTATTAAAATGCAATAAGTGGTGCCAATGTTGGTGGCCCTTAATGTTTTGAACAACCATTTTAAAACAACTTATTGTTGTTGCTTTTAACGTGACATATTTTCCACTATATCGTGACTTACTTGCCATTTAATATGGCTTCCAATATATATTTAAAATAACAATAATATAATTTTGAAAAGGCCCTGATTAATGAGCCATTCATGAATGGAGCTCTGCAACGGTCATGGAGGAAAGCAACGGTCGGATGAACTCAGGTGTGGTGGTAGAGGTCACGAGGGACCCAGAGGGAACAAGAGTGGGAACCTCGATCATGTTTGGAAGAAAGAGAGATGGGCCCACCCTCAGAATAATGCTCAGAATGGTCACTTTCATGAGGACCAAGCTCACGAGAATCTTCACACGAATAGAGGTGTAGGCTCTTCTCGAGGATGGAACAAGAACAGACAGTACAAAAATGAAGCTTTTCACAGACCTCGGCAATAGAATGAAGGTAAAAGAGGGCATAATGATATTCCATGGTTGGGAAGACAAGGCCCTAGAAGAAACCTTAATCACAGAAATGGGAACAGTGGAATGATTTGGCAAAAAAATTCAGCCGACAAGGAATGGGAGGAAGAACGAGAAGAAATCTTAGATGGAGAAAGACACCATGGCTCACTCTCATTCAAAGAATCAAAAGGCGGAAGAACCAAAATAGTAATCAGCTCTTCAAAATTGCAAGTGGAAGTTTTGAGGTTAGAACAGTTAGGTTTGCTTGGGAAATGGTATGGAATGGATCTCAACTAGGACTATTTGGTGAAATGGTGGAAAGAACGTTGGGGTTCTGAGCTGCAGTTCAAAATGCTCCAAAATGACTTCTTCCTGGTAGTATGTCCATCCAGGAAAATAAGAGACCAAATAGTGAAAGGTGTTTGGGTTCTAGACGGGTGTGGTTTTTATTTAAGGTAATGGACAATGGGTTTCGACCCGACGAATCACGTGATGGAAACTTTGCAAGACTGGTACAATTTACCCAATCTTCCTCAAGAATATTGGGCTCCATCCATACTAGAGGAAATAGGCAATCAACTGGGCACATTTTTTTGCGTAGAAGAAAGGAAGTTGGTAAAGAAAAACCAAAATTATGTGCGCATATGTGTGGAGAATAAAGCAAACATGAAGATATGGAGTGAGATTGAACTTTTAATGGACTACGAAAGCTGGGTTCAAAATTTGGAGCGTGATTCTCTAATGCATAACAATTTGGTGCGTTCTTTGGGATGTAGAAAATCCAACGAAGAGGTAGGGAAATCCAACCTTTTGGATGTCCCAGCGGAGACTCCCAGAGTATCAGTCAGAATTAACACTGAAACCACAAACCCTCATTCCTCTCCTAAGGAAGGGGTTCAAAAGTCGTAGTTTAATAAGAGTAGGGTTTCTACAAAAAAGGATAGGGACAATCAGCAACCTTTGTTGGACGCCTCCCAGACTAGCTCACCAAGATCATTTATAGAGGACAAAACAAAGGAGAGG
Source organism: Sequoia sempervirens (assembly GCA_007258455.2). Lineage (NCBI taxonomy): Eukaryota > Viridiplantae > Streptophyta > Pinopsida > Cupressales > Cupressaceae > Sequoia > Sequoia sempervirens. The sequence continues at coordinate 980,422,676 of VDFB02271358.1, forward strand.
AAGGAGGAACAGGAGGAGAAGGAGGATCAACTTGCAGATTTAGACGAGAAAATCTTCAAGACTCTAGAACTTCTAGGGGATAGTTGTCGGAATGTGGAGTTGGATTCTTTGATAGAAGTGGGGAAGGAATTAGTGGAATTAGCGGTGGTGGCTAAAGCAAAGTCAGGAGTGTTGGAGGTAGGGCTTAACTTTGAAGGTATAGAGGAAATTTGGGAGACAGAAGGGGAAGGAACGATGGAGCTGTTAAGCCCACAATCAGGTAAGAAGAGAAAGATGATAGAGGAATTGCTGGCAGCCAAATCTAGATTAGGAATTCACATAAGGGATCTACTCAAACTCACGCTGGATTGCGGGGAACAGAAAAAAGTGAGGTAGAATCCCTAATCAAGAAAAGAGAAAATGGGACGGGGAAGCTAGCAGACAGTAGATGATTGACTCAATGATTAAAGTAGGGAAGGGTGGAGCCCTTCCTGAACAACAATAAAAATATTAACATGGAATGTTAGCGGCTTAAATGCCCCTAACAAATGGAGCCTCATCAGGCGCCACATAGAAGTGAGTTAAGTAGAAATCTGTCTTCTTCAAGAAAAAAAATTAGGTGGTCCAGACCTAGAGAAATTTGGCAGAAAACTGAGGTCATGGAAATGGACAGGGGTGGAAGTGGAGGGTGCTTTGGGAGGCCTAATAATTATATGGAAACCTCAGTCAGTCCTAATAGAGACCTTGAATTTGAGCCGACACTAGATGGTGTGTAAGGTAAGAAGTTTGATCTCGAATCTACATTTTAATCTCATAAATTTTTATGGCCCCTCTTTGAGCATTCAGAAAAGGATGGTCTGGATAGAACTGGATAGGGTCTTGAGTGGTATGAATCAGGGTTTTAGCATAATAGGAGGGGATTTTAATGCAATTCTTAGGCATGAAGACAAGAAAGGTGGCTCAGGGAAAGTCCTACAGTCCCAAACGGATTTTTGTAGCTTTGTGGACATAAATTATCTACTGGAAATCCCCATAGGCAATGGACGCTTCACATGGACAAACCACAGAAAAGGGTTTGGAAGTATAGCAGAAAAATTAGACAGATCCTTCTTCAAAGGAAATCTGAGTCTTTTTCCTTTTTCTCTTGAGAGCAAGATAAACTCTGGGATTGGTTTCAACCATTTTCCAGTTCAACTTCAAATAGTCGGAGAGAGGGGGCTAGTTTGATGCCCATTTAAATTTGAAATGATGTGGTTTAAGGACCCTCACGTGATGGTTTTGATAGAACAATGGTGGAAGGAATGCTCTCTGAAGGGATCAAGTTTGTTCAACATGATCACAAAGCTAAAATACATGAAGCAGCAGCTCAAACAATGGAACAAAGTGAGCTTCAAGAATATCTTCAAAGAGAAAATGCAAACAGAGAAAGAACTGGACAATCTAGCTAAAGAAATTATTAATAATGGGATGGATGAAGCCTACTATCTGAAAGAACACGCATTATCTAACAAACTCAATGATATCCTGGCTAAAGAGGAAGTTTTTTAGAGACAAAAATCCAAAGAGGTATGGTTGAAGACAGGAGATAGAAATTTGAAATTCTTTCACAACTCCACAAAAGCAAGGAGGGAATTTAACAAAATATCCTGCTTGAAAGATGGGGATGGCCGATTGATGGAATATTTGAAGGAAATCAAAGACTCAATAGTTACATATTTCTAGAATTTGCTCATTGATTGGGAGGGTTCAAATTTGGATGCTCAGAATGCCTCCTTGCACTCCATACCGAAACTGATTTCTCAAGCTCAAATGAGGGCCTTGAATGCCAAATTCTCTGAAGACGAAGTGAAAGAAGCAATCTTTGGGATGCAACCAGAAAAGGCCCCTGGACCAGATGGGTTTCTGGTAGCATTCTTCCATAAATGCTGGAACTTTTTTGGTAAGGATGTTTGGGAAGCTATAGAAGATTCTAGGATTAACATAAGAGTTTTAAAGGAAGCAAATAACACTTTAATTTCCCTCATCCCGAAGAAAGAAAAACCAGACTCTTGGGAAGACTTTCGCCCAATATCATTGTGTAACATGATTTATAAGATATTGGCCAAAGTATTAGCCAACAGACTGAAGAAGATTCTTCCCACAATCATATCTGAGGAACAAATAGGTTTTGTCCCAGGAAGATCAATTCTAGATGGGGTGATAATTGCTCAAGAAGTCATACACTCAATCCAAAAATTGAAGAAACCGACAATGCTATTGAAACTGGACATCAGGAAAGCTTATGACAGTGAATTGGAGATTCCTCTTCCAGGTAATGGAAGCCTTTGGCTTTCAAAAGGAATGGTTAGACTGGCTCTTCGGGTGGGTGGCTAGTCCACGTTTCTCAGTGTTGGTTAATGGTTCTCTAGAGGGATACTTTACTGCCTCAAGAGGTCTAAGACAAGGGGAACCTCTATCCCCTTTCATGTTCATTATAATGGTTGAAGCCCTTGGGAGATTGCTTGAAAATGCAAGGAGGTCAAGATGGATTAAGGGATTGCAAGTAACTAGCAGCCTACCTAATATCACGCATCAATAATTTGCGGATGACACAATGTTGTTTGGTGTTGCTTCAACAAAGGAGGCACAAAGATATAAAAAAATGCTAGAAGACTACTTTAGGGCTTTTGGGCAAGAAGTAAGTAAGGCTAAATCTGAGATTTTCTTCTTTAATTCAAATTGTCCCTCTGAACTTCAATTTTTTTGCGAATTTTAGGATTTAAGAGGGGACAACTGCCATGCAAATACTTGGGACTCCCATTGGACAAGGGCATAAAAAGCAACAGTGTATGGAGCTCTCTAGTGACTCGTTGTAAGGATCGAATATCCTCATGGAAAAATAGGTGGTTGTCCTGGGCAGGGAGGTTAACTTTGCTAAAATCGGTTCTTTCAGCAATTCCCATCTATATGATGTCCTGTCTGCAGCTTTCAATAGGAGCAAGCAAAGACCTAAATCGGGTAATGAAGGACTTCTTCTGGAAAGGCAATTCAGAACAAAAGAAAATTCCTCTTATAAAATGGCAAAAGGTTTGCGAGAAGAGGGAGAAAGATGGGGTTGGTTTGAGCAATGTTCTCCAACAAAATAAGGCACTGGGAGAAAAATTAGCTTGGACTATTCATTCTTTCCCCAACCTTAAATGGGTGAAGATTGTCAGAGCAAAATATCTGGAAGCAGACCCTTATTGCTTCCTAGTAGCAAAATCCTTGCCAAATGGGTCCCGAATTTGGAATTTCATTAAAAACTCCAGAGATCTTATCACAGACTTTCTTACTTGGGAAGTGAAGGATGGAAAGGAGGCTATGTTCTGGGAAGACTCTTGGGAAGGTCATCCAGCACTGGCTGACAACCCGGAGCTCTCAAGAGTAAAAGAGAAGACTAAACAAATTTGGGGTTCGAAAGTCAGATTATATAGATCAACTGGAAGACCCAGTTGAAGGTTACATGAAGTGGAAATCAGTGAGAAGTCTGGACCTTGAAGTCCAAGAAATTGAAGCCTTTGAGAAAGCATTGTTAAAATGAAGGATATGGGGTAGATAGGGGAGAGATCACTTACATTGGGATGTTGCACCAAATGGGATATACTTGGCCAAGATAGGATACAATATCATATCATCCTCAACTGAAGAAAATTCAGTGATCCCTCGAAGTCTTTACTGGAATAAAGTATGTCTCCCAAAAGCAGGGATTTTCACATGGGCTACAACACAAGGAAGAATTCTTACAGGAGATAGGTTTATCAAAATGGGTTATCATGGTCTGTCTAGATGCTCACTGTGTCAAGAGGCTGAGGAAATAGTGGATCACTTGCTTATAAATTGTAAGTTTACTTATCAGATGTGGTGTTGGTTATGCACAATTTACATTGGTCAATTGTTTTCCCCAACACCTTATTAGAATGCTTAAACTCTTGGCCAAGTTATGATCATAACACCATCTTCGGGGATCTATGGAAGATGAGCCCTTCAATTCTAATCTGGGAAGTGTGGAAGGAGAGAAATAGATGTCTTTTTCAGGATAAAGAGATGTCGATCCCAAGGCTTCAGTGCAAGATTGAGGTGAGCATTGTAGGACTTTTCAATGCATAGCTGATGGATAAGAAAAAATAAATAAATTTCACTAAATGGGATGCTTGGATCATGAAAAAATGGTTTGAAATAAAAACCCCTCCCTTGGGTGGAACAAGAAACACGACTTCTACTAAATAGCACAATAAGACCTAATGGATTCCCCCTGAGCAGGGCTGGGCTAAATTGAACTTTGACGGGGCCTCCAAAGGGAATCCAGGGCCATCTGGGGTAAGATGCATAGTAAGAACTTCTATAGGCTCGATTTTGGGGAGATTAGCCCAGCCCCTTGCAGAGGGAACAAATAATGCAGTTGAATTCCAAGCTCTCCTGCTTGGATTGAAGTTGAGTAAGGAATTGGGAATTAAAAATTTGGTAGTCGAAGGAGACTCAACACTGGTCATAAATGCTCTCAGGACAAGAAATATTCAAAATTGGAGACTAGGGGTTTATTTAGAAGCTGCACTAGAACAACTAGGGAATTTTGAACAAGTGATGTTCAATCACACGTTAAGGGAAGGTAACACAAAAGCTGACTCCCTGTCTAATAAGGGAGTAATCGGATGGGGTTTTAAAGAATGCAACACAGATTAATTTTTCTTGTGGGTGGTAGGGTGGGCCCCCACCCCCCCTCATCAGGTTCCTTCTCTTATTCATTCATGAGATCGATGGAAAACCTACGGAAAATTACTAGTTAACGAAGAGGGAGGAAATGGGGTGTCGGTTGGGGAGCGAAAGGTGGCAGCACAGTGGCAAGGCCACATCACTTCATGCATTATCCAAGTCGTTAGGGGAATGAGGAAGGCAAGCCACCAAAAGTTTAGCAGTCCGCTAAAATTGGGGAGACCTCGGCGACGCCGGAAGGTGCTAATGACACATGAAGCCAAGAATAATCAGATCGACACGTAGGGTATGACCATCATGAAAGTTTAAGCAAATTGGTCGTGTGGCAGAAGTTGATCCTCACGAGGTGATAGCCGAATTAAGGCTGAAGGCTGTAGGACAAAATTTTTATTGCAAGGACAGAGTGCCTTGCTTACCATCATTTCAGACTCGTGCACAGGGACTTGACCTTGTTGTATACAAACCTTTTAAAGGTGGACGAATGATGACATTTTCACAGCATGGTTTTCAAAATTTGGTTTGTTTGTTGTCTTTGTGCAGGGAACTTTCGACCAGAGGGCTGCAAATGGCGAAGACGAGCAGATCGAAATTCATCATCTCCATCTCAGTGGAGGGGTTGGAAAGTTTCGATGTTGACACTCCAATCTCCTTGGTGGTGACGAAGAGACAAATAAAATTTAGGGAAATTACCGATCAAAGGCTGAAGAGAATCCTGCTTGAGGATGATCCCTTGACAATGTTAGCAGTCAAAATGATATTAGGAAAGGGCCACCTGGATAGAAAGGAATTTGCGAGGGATAACACACACATCTCTTCTCTATTCTTGGCTATCATTCTGGACTTGGAAGTCCCGAAGATGGAGGCAAAGGAAATGATGGAGCTTCTTTTTTGAGGCGACCTGTTAGGAGGGTTAGAGAAGACATTGAAAGCGGCCTTCATGGGTAAAGGAATCTCATGCCCCTCGGACCTAGAACTTCTTTGGGAGATGGATGAGGCATTTAAAGTATATCCCTTCATTCTAGACCTAAAGGGGCCAGAGCTTATGAGGCACAAAATGATCTCGGCCATGGCGGTTGAATTCCTGAAAAGAAAGCTGGGGTTGGTGACAGAGGAGGGGATGGAATGGGAGGAAGATTTCACCTTGTTTGCAGAAGTAAATGGTTTCCTATGAGGCTCGGCCTCAGTGTTTTAATTTTTTGTTTTTAAAACTATAATAGGAGCTAGTTTTTTGAAGTTATGCAGTGGAACTGCATTTTTGGGGCCGGTCGTAGCATGCTCCCCGGCTGGTAGGTCTAGATGGTAGGTTTAGATTTCATGGAAGAATGGTTTCTCTAGCTATACAGACGTAATGTATATTTATGAAACTTAATACAAATATTAACCTTGCGTATCAAAAAAAAAAAAACAATAATATATATTTATAATATTATTTGTGTGATATATATATATATTAGTTATTTAATTATATATGTATATATATATATATATATTGATATGCATTTATACAATATATATATATATATATCTATGTGAATGTTTACATACATATTACGTATCTACATATGAGTATACGTAGATATTTCTATTTGTGTATGCTCGTACCTACATACATACATGTATATGCGCCATCACATGTGTATATATATATATATACATACATATATATATATACACACACACACATATATATATACATATATATATGTGTATATATATATGTATATATATGTGTATATATATGTATATATATATATGTATACATGTATATATATATATATGTATACATGTATATTTATATGTATACATGTATATATATATATGCATGAGCACATGCAGATAGAAATATCTACGTATACTCATACGTAGATACGTAATATGTATGTAAACATTCACATAAATATATATATATATATATATACATATGTACATACGTATACATGTATATATATATGTATACATGTATATATATGTACATGTATATATATATACTGTATATATCCATATCAATATATATATATACATATATAATATATATAGATATACATATATATATAATATTTATATATATATATGTATATATATATAATATTTATATATATATATGTATATATATATATAATATACATATATGTACATATATATATATATATATATTATATATATATATATAGCAGTAACCCCTTACATGGGACTCTGCCGCTCCAAAATAATAAAACCAATCTAGCTTTGTAGAAATGAAAACACAACTGTGGCTGCATGATTGCCACTAACCCATATGCAATCTTTACTTGCATGTCGTAAACAATGCATTCTTATACATCTTATGGTAGGGCTACTGGAGCAAGGGTCCCAACTAGGCTAGCATTTACTGATTTCAGAGTGGCAGAATGAAGAGTGTTGTTGTGTTTCACTCTTGTTTATTGCTCTAATAACCAATTAAGAATAGGATATTTGCTATTTATTAGATCTATCAATTTTCTAGAGGCAAATATTTATAGTTTTTCTTTTTTGGAACCACTGTGATTTATTTTTCAGTGCCATTGTATTGGTTTATCTTCTAGAAAATAAAAACTGTAACTAATAAATTTAGTTTTAGTGTTTTGTGTGTTGATGCAAGGTCAGTAAAGGGCCATCTTGGGAAAAATTTAAGCATTAAAGACTATAAAATTTTTAAGTGCTAGTGCAAAACATATTTTTAGTGTCAAAATGAAATTAGGGTCAAATATATTCGAGTTAACTCCACATATGGGTCTCATGTTAAAAGTGCTAAAAGTGCTTGAACCCAATACCAAAATAGTGTCTGGTGTGAAAACCTGTTTTAACATCAAAATATTTAGATTGTTATTGTAGATAAGGAAATTAATATCATAGTGCCAAGAATCACATCAGCTTTAGAAGGGTAGTCTATGCCATAAGAGCATTGGGCATGAAATGTCAAGATTAATGCAAAGTCAAACAAGTACATAAGTGCCAGAAAATTGAAAATGCCAAGATTGTTCAGATACTTGGTTGATTGTTCAAGACTGAGTTACCATCTCTGAGACTCAAACCTAAAGTAACTGATTCTTGGCATTACAGATTGTGCCACAAATACTTGCAAGTTGCACCTAATTATGAAATGCAAGCCCACAAGCTAAGCTTTTGCACACACACTCATAACATATATATATATATATATATGTATATATATATGTCTCACACACACACATATATATATACATATACATATATATATATATATATATGTATATATACATACATATATATACATGTATGTATACATGTATATATATAACATATATTTATATATATACATATACATATACATATACATATACATGTATATATATATACATAAATATATATATATATAATACATATATACATACATATATATACATATATATATACATGTATGTATACATGTATATATATATATGTATATATATGTATGTATTTATGTATTATATATGTATTATATATAATACATATATATACATATATATATATATATACATATACATATACATATATATGTATATGTATATGTATATATATATGTATATGTATATGTATATATACATATATATATACATATATATATATATACGTATATGTATAATATATATATATATACATAGATATATATATACACACTTATATATATATATATGTTATGAGTGTGCATGCAAAAGCTTAGCTTGTGGGCTTGCATTTCATAATTAGGTGCAACTTGCAAGTATTTGTGGCACAATCTGTAATGCCAAGAATCAATTACTATTAGGTTTGAGTCTCAGAGATGGTAACTCAGTCTTGAACAATCAACCAAGTGTCTGAACAATCTTGGCATTTTCAAATTTCTGGCACTTATGTACTTGTTTGACTTTGCATTAATCTTGACATTTCATGCCCAATGCTCTTGTGGCATAGACTACCCTTCTGAAGCTGATGTGATTCTTGGCACTATGATATTAATTTCCTTATCTACAATAACAATCTAAATATTTTGATGTTAAAATAGGTTTTCACACCAGACACTATTTTGGTATTGGGCTCAAGCACTTTTAGCACTTTTAACATGAGACCCATATGTGGAGTTAACTCAAATATCTTTGACCCTAATTTCATTTTGACACTAAAAATATGTTTTGCACAAGCACTTAAAATTTTTACAGTCTTTAATGCTTAAATTTTTCCCAAGATGGCCCTTTACTGACCTTGCATCGACACACGAAACACTAAAACTAAATTTATCAGTTACAATTTTTCACTCATGCTCATCTCAAACGTTTAACACCCAACAATCAACAATAATTAAAGACAACCATCCTAACTTTCCTATCAATCAAAAAGCTATCAACATGGTTTAACACTTACCAACGCAAAGCTCAGATTGACTTGACAAGGTTTATCTAATCTGTGTAGTGAGTGTGTGCATCTACTTAGAAATACCAATGGTTCTCATACCAAACTCCTCTCCTGGGTAATATTCTCCCTCTCCCTTTGGAGGGTTCGAACATTTCCTACATCTAACATATTGCAACATGTACGTAGTCAGCTAATACATATAAATCATATTCATCATATATCATAAGCACCATTGAAGCATTTAAAAATTAATCCATCATAATGCATATTCATATATTCCATTCATCTATTAAAATTACATCAAAATATAATCATGCATTAAAAACATATTTACTCATAAAGGCAAAAAGTAATTTGGTAACTTAGAAATGGGGTGTAACAATGTTGTCCCTTGTGTGACAACATTCTACAAATACATGTCGTTATATATCTCATGCCACAACATCTATTGTCTTTCTCCTCTCCTTAGAATGGCATGTGCTCCTCTGTTGGCACACATCATTCTAAGGGGGGGCTATCATATATGCTTAATTTTCAAAAGTTTCAAAAAGATTTTTTAATGTCTTATGTCTCGTCGTCTAGCTGGGGGGTGATCCCACAATACTGGTTTACAATTTTTGGCCAAACTGGACATTGAATTGATTTTTTTAACTAAATCTTCACTTTCAGGCACCTATAGTTGCTAAACCATGACGAATTTGAAGATGATGCAAATTAGTGATTTGTGGCATTTTGTCTGTAGATTCTAAATATATATTTAAAAAAAAAAATTGAATCAGATGCATTTCTTTTTCCATCTCCTTCGAAAACTAGTTTTTATCAGTAAACACCATTTTCAAAGAGTGATGCTCACCATAAACAACATAACTTTTTTTCTATTAAGGATAATTTTATTTTTTTAATTTAGCTTTGTAACTACGATATCTAGCAAGTTCATTTGGTTTCATACTGTTTTATTGATTTTTTTTTTCTTAATCAAGTTTTGAAGTCAAACCAATTACAATTTAGACATAGGCGGACCGTAAACAACGTAACTTTTTTTGTATGTATCGAAATTCAATTTTTCTTTAACGGATCAAGGACATCAATACCTAGCTTGAACATATTTTTCAGATTTTTTTTTTATAATCTACTATTTTTCCACATGTGTAGAACAAAGAGCTTGATTTTTGGTGAAAAACCTATGTTTAATTAAACTAAAAAAAATTACATAATAAAACCAAAATATATTAAAATTATATTCGATGGATAGCTCATTCCAAGTACTACCATCATCCAATTGGGTCTCTAAAGTTTCCTCCATTTTCAGCCTCAACTTGAGCTTCAAAAGGAAAATTTTGTAGAAATTTGTAGAAGAGGGAGAGGAAACAAAGGGGTTCAGTGAACTCTTCGCTTAGGAGGGGGGGGCCATGAACCTCCTTCTAATGTGAACCTCTTTAAATATACACTAAAAAGAAACCCAATAAAGGGGTTTGTTAGGAAGGGCCCTGAGTGAACCTTCATGTTTTCTTTGAAATGGCTTCTTCTTCCTCAACTAATTTGTAAACCAACTTGTGATCACCGGGGCAGTCTAACTAGACCCTCTGTCTTTTTGTGACTATCTGCAATGAACCATTGTGTTTCATATCTACATGCTTGTCGATGGTCTCTAGCCATGCTAGCTATAATTTATCAACGCCACCTTATTTGACTGCATTATAAAAGGTCTTGGTCTATAAAATCTTTACTTCATCTATTTTTGCTTTTTTCCTAATATGTTTGTCTCACAGTTCAATATGTTTGTGGGTGAGATTGCAGTTAATGGTAAAGATCTAAGACTCCTTGTCCTCGTGGAGCCTTTATACTGGCATTGGATCAAAAGCATGCCTCTCTATCCCTGGGTATATACTCTTTAATCTCTTTCTGCTTTAGCTCGCACATGTTTAGATACATCTGCTCACTAAAGTAGGGGGGAAATATATTATGTCATAAAATTGCACCCTTATGCAATTTCACATAACATCAACCTTATGTGTTGCGCAAACGTTTACACACCGCACAAACATTCAGACAATATTCCTGATCTTGTGGCCATTGGGACGTTACACTTCTACCTGCCCACAAAGTGTAACGCCTCTGTAGTCGTAGGCATGCCCGAGAACGACTCTTTGGTATGTAATTTGACCATTTTCTTCCCTCTAATTCTCATTCTATTTCATACTTGTGATTTTTCTCTACCACTCAAGCTCATTCTAATAATTCATTTTCACATTCCCTCCATTCTAGTTCTCTTCTTGTAGCTCTACACCATTTTTCTTACAGGTACAAGCTCTCCTACACCACATTCTTGCACATTCATCTCATGTCTTGAAAGCACTAATAGATTCCTCTCGGCTTCACCAAGCTTTGTGGAGGGAGGGTAATGTAGACACTTGAAATATCCTGATTGATATCATACACTCAATTCTGATTAACTAACATCATTTCTTCCTTGATCATTTATTTAATAACCAATTAATTGAATAATATTTATTTAATCAATTCATTAAATTCCTCCTTTAATTAAATAAATCAACTTTATTTAATTAAATCCTAATGTTCTCTCTGTGATTAAATAAATCAACTTTATTTAAATAAATCTTAATGTTCTCTCTTTGATTAAATAAATCAACTTTATTTAATTAAATCCTAATGTTCTTCATTTAATTGAATAAATCATTTTATTTAATTAAATTACTAATCTTTCAATATTCTCTCATTTTATTTAAATAAATTCAAGCATTTAAATTAAATGTCACAATCAACTAAGTTCATCTAAGTTAATTAATCATTGATTAACTCCTAGCACTAATCCTCCATTCCTCTAGCTTTTGCAAGTTGCACATGTAAATCAATTTATTTGATTTACTAATTTCCCTATTTTCATTCAAATATGGCATATTCTTGGAATATTCCACTTATTTGAATTCTCCCTCCCAAAGGACTTTTGTCCTCCAACTTGGCATTAAAAGCTCTTACATGTCCTCTCCTTGAACCAACCTAGCATTAATTCCTCTTACACCCCCCCTTGCACAAGTCACCTCTTCAAATTCAAATTTCACCTACATACATTTAACATGCACATTGTTCAAAATGTGCTCCACTCTCCTTTGTTAACATATTGACAAGTTGCACAATGCCATTGGTCCCTTCTTTAATCCCACATTCATCCTATTCTTCATTCTTCAAACCTTCTTCATTATAAATATAGGCCTTCTCTATTGATTTGGGATCCATAAGTTGACACAAGTTTATGCAAGGTTATTATAGTCATTTGAATTCAAATCATCCATGATTTCATCCACAATTTCATCCAAGTTAGCATAGAATTTCATCATCCATAGCTAGGTTATTTACATTTTGCATCAAGAATCACGCATCTATCATCAAGCTTATCAAGAAATTGGGAAAGGGCTTCTTTCCACATCAAAGAAGCACCAATTCCCCCATGGGATGCTCGTTTGAGCATTTAGAACATAATTTCATTAGTAGTTCATTTAATTACTTCATTTTGATTTCACGTTCTTGTGTTTGAATGAATCTCATGGGGAATGATTGTTTGCGCTTGTTTAAGGACTAATGTTTGATTGTTTGTTCATATTTGAGCAGTTCTAAGCAAAGCATTCTACATTGTGCTAGGAGGGCGAATCTTTCAAAATTAACACATTTTTTTGGCCAATTTCGTTGATTTTTCTTCATTTTCTATTCTTTCAAGACACAGTGACACAAAAGAGGACAAATAACGACGCTATCAGTCCAACATCGCTATACAGTGAAGTTGCATCTGCAACCAAAGGGCGATGTTGTATTACGCTGTATTCATTTTCCTGAGGACCAGGTCGGTCAAATTCCAAAAGGTGACGCTGGCTGATATAACAACGCAATCACGGTCTCTATTTTTCCACAGAGTGATGTTGATTTCCACAAAGCGACATTAAAGCTCCAAATAGTGACACCTTTGCAAATTGTGATGTTGGGTTGGGGTAAAAATTAGTTTTCAAATTTATTTTGACATGTGCTTTTTCATTCTAATTTCTCTTGACCATTAACCTGTTTGTGGCCCTGTTTTCTGTAGGCTAATCAAATTTTGCAGGTTAGGAGATAAAGAAGGAAAGGAGGAAACAAGAAGAGCTTCCTATTGCACTTTCTTTTTCATAATTGTAAGAAAGTGTTCTTTAACACTTTGGGGACACCTATAACCCAATCTTTGGAATCTTGTTACCTCTCAGTCTTAGAACTTAACTACATTTTGTTTGGGTTTTTATAAGGAACATACAAAAGCTTTCTTTTTCTCAAAGTTGGTTAAAAATAACATTAGAAACTCACTAGTTTTTGGATTTGGCTAAAAGATTGAACAAACAACTTCAAACACTTATTTTGGTGCTATAAAAAGAACCCATTTATTGCTTTTGAGGTCTAAAATGAGCATGTGCTTATCTTATTTTGTAATCTTTTTTACAAACTAATACCATCGAAATGTGTTTGCACTTCTCTCATGCTTCATGACGATCTTGAGAATCAAAAGCATTTTAGTGATATTAGGTTATCTAAAAGATTGTCTCCACATTTCAAAATTGGGTTCTTAAAATTGAACAAAGCTTGCTAGTGTGGGAAGAGGCCTCACCTGTGTTCTCTCCTTGTTCACGCAAACAAGGATTGATTGAACTAAGGATGCACTTACTCGCTTTTGTTTACCTTTAGAGGGCCTATCTTGGTGGGAAAAAGTACTCACTCCAAGGGAATGACCCAAACGGTAACAAGCATAAGCCAAGCTCTTCCAAACCGCTATATAAATTTGTGGTTGCAATGAAAATCATAAACAATGGGAAGTGGTGCATGATAACTCTCCCCTAGAGTCTTTATGATGCGTAAAGCCCTTGTTCTAAGGGTTGGGAGATCTCTCACAAGGAGTTTATCATTTCACCCCCTAAATTGGATGCCCTTACTATGAACCTTTGTTTAGAATCCAAAATCCCAATATTTGCTGGCGTCAAAAGGTCGGACCTCTGGAGCCATCCCACATATTAGCGATTCTTTGTAGAGATGAAAAGTTCATCATGGGAGATTCATGAGAACTGAAGCTTGGCTGACCCATAGAAGTGAGTGCCATGGAGGGGAGCCAATGTGGTCAAGCTTCTAATCATCTGCTCTGAATAAGCGCAGCTAGATTTATCCAAGTGAGAATTAAACAAATATTTTTTTTTCCATCCTAGGATTGTGCAATCTTTGAGTTAGTTAAACACATTGCTTGGATCCAAAATCTTGAAAACAAACATTCAACAAGGACATCAAATTTCAAACCTTTAGAAGAAGCAAATACCTTTGAAAAATCCAAGTGCTACTACTTGTCCCTAGGGATTTCATCCTTAGAGGCTTCTAAGTATTTGGATTTATATCTCAATTTGCTCTCTAAAGTCAACATCAGGAACTATTACCTTGATTCTCTTGATTTCCACGTAATGGACTTTTTGGGATGAAAAGAAATTGAGACATAGACATTTAGTTGAAAAGCTAAGCAAGAAAGTGTTTGTGATAAAATGAACTCATTAAGTAAAGATAAAAGACAATTGAACCCCACACATGTGTTTTCTCAAATGATTTTCCGCAAGATCAAAGTTCCAAAACCAAATTCCATCAATCGTCACAAACATCTTAGTCCAAGAAATCTCAAGAAACGTTAGTCTATGCTTTATCAAGTTAGAGAAAGATTGCTTTATAACTTTTACAAACATGCATCAAAGGACAATCCCAATTTTTATTCGTTCTATTATTGTCAAAATCCAAGTCTCTTTCAATGTTTTGAGTATCTCACTTTGTAGGTTTGACAAGTTCTTGGAAGTATAGCATGTTCTTCAATACCTAGGTCTTGTAAATAAAAGTCTCTTTGAGTTCACCTAGGATCAAAACCAACACTTTCATCCACCCTCAAACATCAATCAAAACCCATCTCACAAACAACTCTTAGAATCTTGGAAAAATCCTTCATACTAGACTCTTGGAAAATCCTTTAAATCAAATCAAAATCATCTTGTTTAACTAGGTGTGTGTAGATGAATCCTTCTTCATACACTTAGTTAAATTATCACCTTGTGCATAAATTTATTCCAAGAAAAACATCTAACCTCTTGGAGTTTATGGATTCATTATCCAATCCAAATCAAATCCAAAAGTCCTAAGGTCTAGTATCCCTCCAAGGTTCTTAAGAGTTCAATCATTCACATCATTCATCTTTCATTTATCTCATCACCACCCTTTGATCCTTAACATCTTAGAATTTATTTTTTGTACCTAGATTTTAGACCAATCTAAGGAGTTAGAGGTTCACCTCCCACATTCCTAAAATTTGATCCTTATTTTATGGTCCAAACTAGATCTCAACACAAGAAGAACATGGAACGAATAAAGAAACATCCACTTCAAGTGACTTGAGTCAAACTACACCTAAAATCAACCCCATTGGATCTAGCAATCCCCTACTCAACCTTCCTCGACTCCCATAAGATCTTCAAGAGGGAGGTTTCCAAGTGGAGGATATCACCAACAATGTCCTAGGAATGACTCAAGATGAAATCATAGAAATGGTCCAAAACCCCAAAAATCGCAAAATTGTCAACATGATGATGAGACTTAATCCTTCACAATACATGTTGTAATTGGCTAAAGAAGGGGCTAAACTCCCTTCTGATTATGATGTAAGTAGTATCGTTGAAAAACCTCTTGGGATTATGCCCCCGATCTCATTCACACCTTCCTTCCAAAGCATCATTCAACCCATCCCACAACCAATCTCATCTCATGCTCCAAGTCAACCCATAGTTACAGAGGGGAGTTCATTGCTTCATGCTCTTCAAAAACATCCCCTTGTAAATAACCAAGACTTGGATACAAACACCATCTTGGGTCAACCAAATATTGTTCCTCAAAACCCAAAACATCCATATGTTCCAATCATCTTTCATGACACATCCACTTTCTCTGCATCACCGACATATTCTCTTGACACACAAGTTTCTCTCCCCATGACTTCACAAGGAGAAGGGGGACTATTTTTACAAGGGGTAATCTTTGATCCCTCATCATCACATTCTCAAGGAAACATGCCACCCATCTTCCCACCATTTCCCCCTCTACCATTGACATCCACACCAATTCTCGGTTTAGGGCAACCCCCTCTACCAATCCTCAATCGACCAAATCAAAGCAATCCTACAATCATAAATCAAATCAACATACCAATCCTCCAAGCATTCCACGGATATCGCAACACCATGTGGCATCAATTCAAACAACACAATCAATCATGACACCATCTATAAATGTGGTCTCCCAAGGACATAGCATAACAACCATACAACCTCCTCTCATCAATCCAACGACACCTCAACAACCACCTCAACAAACTCTCATCACAACATCTCACACCATTCCAAATCCTCCATCGCCACCATTGAAACCAAACATGGCAAATCAATACAATATCACATTGCAAGCTGCCCAACAAGCCTATTAGAAAGCATTCCAGCAATTTCAAGCTCAACAAGCACATGCACAACAAGTCGTACAACAAGCACAAAAAGCTTCCCAAGCACAAGCTCAAGCCTTGTTGCAACAAAAACAAGCCGCCCAAGCTCCACAAGCTGCATAGGCCACACAGGCTGCACAAGTCGCCCAACAAGCTCAAGCTCAAAAACAAGCCCAATATCAAGCCCAACAAGCACAAGCGAAAGCACAATACCAAGCAGTTCAATAACAAGCCTTGCAACAATACCAAGTGCAACAAGAATCAACTCAACTACTAGCCCAACAACAAGCATTGTTGACACAACAACAGCAAGACCAACAACAAGCATTGTTGGCACAGCAACAGCAAGACCAACAACAAGTGTTGTTGGCACAACAGTAATTACATGCATACCAACAAACATTGATCGCACAACAAAGCTTGCAACAACCTCCTATGATCACCCAAAACACCCCACCTACCACTCAAAAAATCAAACCCCCTCAAAACTTGTTCATCCCACCACTCGATCTGTAAAACAATGTGTTTGCACAAATCAAATTTCTCTCACAACAAGTGCTAGACCTACAATATGGAAAAACAACAAAAACCCAAGGGAATTTGTGCCCTTATCCATTTGACATAAGCATTGCGATGGTTCCATTCCCGAAAGGGTTTGAGATACCTAAATTTTACAAATATCGTGGAATTGGTAACCCTAAAAATCACATCAGGGAATTTCATGTTCATTGTATGGAAGTTGCATATGACAACACTTATCTAATGCGACTATTCCCTTAGAGTTTGGCTGGACCAACAATGGAATGGTTCTCTCGCCTTCCTCCTGGAATCAAAAAGTTCCAAGAAATTGTGGATGCATTCATACAAAACTACACATTCAACATAGGCATGGACGTGAATCTAGAAGAACTATCTGCTCTCAAACAAGCTAGGGGGGAAACATTCACATCCTTCTTACAATGATGGTGATCCAAGTCAAGTGGACTATGCCAGAAGAACAACAAATCTACACTATCATTGCTAATCTTGAAGGAGCCTTGTCCTTCCATCTGAAAATGCAATGCATCACCACATATGACTAGTTGATCCCCAAGGCACTCAACATCGAAAGAGTCGTTATTGCACAAGGGGGGACACCTACTTATCAAGAATACTGCCCATCAACTAGTTACAACGAAAAATTTCGCACATGGGAAAATAACAAAAATGTTACTAACGATGGTGTAGTTGACGCCAAAGTTATAATCAGTGCCCCAAGGAAAAACACACAATCATACTAGCAACTGCAAGTCAACAACTAAAACAAAACACAAGCCAATGCAGTGTCACAACAACCCAACAATCAAGCGGTCAATAATCTGAATAATCAAGGGGGACCACCCCCACGGAACAAGTATCCCCCCAAATGAAAATACACACCTCTTGGTGAATCAATCAAATTGTCATGAAAAAACTAGTATAGGAGAATCTCATTAAAATCCTCGTTTATGAGAATAATCAAGAGCCCCAAGTGAAACCACCATGGTATAATGAAAATCACCTTTGTGATTTTCATAAAATCAAGGGGCACATGACGACCAGTTGCATGAGACTGAAAATTTTGATCCAAGGCCTTATCAATGACAGAACCATAAATGTTGAACAACCTGTAGGAAATCAGGACTTTAAGATATACAAGAATCCAGTGCTAGATCACAATAAAGGGAACACCAATGGAAAGGAAAAGTATAACAATGTAAACCATGTTTACGACATGATGTTGCATCCTTAGATGAATGGGTCATTGTTGTCAACGTCAAGGGGGCTAGAGCCGACTATGGAGTCACCACATGCGGTGGCAGAGTTACCATTCCTGGACCATCACAACCACCCAAGGCACCAACCTCTAATCCGAAATCCATTCCCAATGGTTATAATGTCTTGGACCAAATGAAAAGAACCCTCGCCAAGATCTCCATCATGGAGTTGCTGAAAATATAACCTACACATAGGAAGATCCTAAAAGAAGCATTAGCCGCATCCTCCATCCCCACAGATCTTGATGTAGACCAATTTCAAGCTATGGTCAGACACATCACCACACCACATTTCTTGACATTCTCTTAATAGGATCTCCCAACTCAACCATCTCATAATTACACACTCCATCTTGAAGTCTTGGTCCATAAAAATAAAGTCAAAAGAGTCTTGGTGGATGGGGGCGCAGGTCTAAATATTTTTACCCTCAAGCTAATAAAGAATCTGGGGTTCTCTGAGGACGTCATCAAAAAAAGTAAAAGTATTACAATCAGGGCATATGATGATCAAGAAAGAGTGTCTCAAAGCATTATTCAACTCCCTATTCAAGTAGGGCCAACCATCATGGAAACCACATGCCAAGTCCTTGATCTAGAACTACCTTACAATACCCTCCTAGGGTGCCCATAGATCCATGGAATGCAAGCTGTTGCATCTACCTTCCATCAATGTGTCAAGTTTCCCTATCAAAATCAAGAGGTCACAATCTATGGTGATCCCGAGCCATTTTATTATTGCAAGAATATGGAAGCCAAGTACTACAAGATCCCTCAAGTCCCAAAGAATGATGAAGGCCCTACGACCCCATATGTAGACCCATCTACCCTCGCCTCCACTTCTAAGACAAAGACACCCGCCATTCCTAACATCTCTGATAACAAAGTCATTATCCAAGAAAATGGGTGTGGAGATTACAAAATAAAAAAGAGTGCCCTTATAATAGGAGAGTTACCTCAATCTACTAGATCTCATGGGAAACCACATCTAAATAACACCTCATCTCAAACCTTCAAAGCAGACCACTCCAGATTCAAGTGTTGGGGAGATCTAAGCAGGGAAGTGGTAGATAAAAAGGACATATCAAGTCTGCTATACCAAGATGAAAGACCCGTGCCTGATCTTCCCATGGATGATAACAACAAAGGACTATAGATGATGCCTGGCATGGGCTACAACAAAAACAAGAAACTCAGACAAAATGACAATGGTCTTCTAGAGCCTATCATTCCTGAGAAGCGTATAAGAAATCTTGGCCTTGGATGTACCCCTCCGAAAATAACCATACTTGGAAAAGGTGCCTTGGTTAGAAAATTCAAAGCTTCCCCCTCAATTCATGTTTCGATTACTTATCCTTTTGAGGACCCCCTCACTAATCTACCTATGTAATTCAAGGATTCCTCCCTTCTCATGATTAGTACCCTATCTTTCAAACTAGATGACCCAACTACTGAGTTAAAACTTGTCTATCCCCAACTCATCAATTATGACCAATGAGGACCATGGATTTTAGACACGTTTGAAAATGATGAGGCTCTCTCATAATTCATGGGATTGTGGGATACGGTAACATATGGAGATCAGAAAGCTGGGTTCGACATTGAGCTAGACACACATGCCTACTATGGGGAAACAATTGAATCCCTTGGTCACAAAAGTGAAAGTTTAAGAATAATATCTAGGTGTAGACACCTAAAAATGGTCTGGAGAATCTAATTAATTGAATACGACTTATTTGATTAATTAATCTTAAATTCTTCTACTTAGTAAATAAATAGAAATATTTATTTATATTAAGTTCATTTATAATTCTTCTATTTTCCTCTCCTAATTAAATAAACAAAATTAAAAACTTTGTTTTATTTAACTATTATCATTTTCATCATATTATTTCTCTCTTAATTAAATAAACAAAATTAAAAACTTTGTTTTATTTAATTAGTATCATTATTTCTTCTATCTTAAAATTAATACACAATTTAAATAAATTGTGTTATTTAAAATCACATTTCTTCTTAATTAAATAAAGATTGCTAAAAATCTTTTATTTAATTATCATTCTCCTTTTAATTTAATAAAACAAACCCTATAGTTTGATTTATTAAATTATTTATTCCTCCTTTTGCTAAATTTAAATAAATTAAAAATATTTAAATTTATGCATAAAATTTGCACTATTCACTCACCAATAAATATTTATTTCTCACCAATCAAATTAATGGCACTGCCATTCACGGGAAAGCTTCAGGAAAAATTTGCAGGAAGTTCTCTCAACAACCTTCCACCCACCTTCCCTCTTATCTTGCCTGGTGTTTTCATGGGGAGAAACCATTCTCCATGATCAGCTCTTTCTTCTCCTCCCATGCCTTTGGATTCTCTAGAGGAAATCACAGCCCCTCATCCCGGTTTCCTGTGCAATTATGCTGCCGGGAAAGCTATAAATACAGCTCTTGGGTTACACAAAAATGATCCTAACTTATGCAATTTTACTCTGCAGGTTTCCAGACATTCAAGCATTCAAGCAATCAAGTTTTAGGATCAATCCATCAAGCTTTCTTCAGCATTTCATAGTTTTAATCATGGCTGTTTATAGTAGTTTAATTCTCATTTTAGAATCATCTTAGTTGCATTATAGACTCACAATAGCTTAATTCTCATTCTCTAAGTGTCACTTAATAGTTTAATTAGCTTATGAATATGAGAGCTAAGTAAATTAGAGAAGTCTTTAGAGTTAGAGAGCAATAGGATAAATTTCTGTAGATTTTGTAGTTTAATTTAGTTTAAATTTCTTAATCTTAGATGCAATATCTTATTTAGAAGCGTAGAGGCATAATTTAACTTGTTTTCCCCCTTCTACCGCTTACAAAATGGCGCCCACCGTGGGGCAATACCCCGTATTTTGCTAACTTTTTGAAAATCTTGTCGTACAGGTATCGGCGTGAAAGTTTTCGCGGGATCAAGAGTTTTTGCAGCGCGCCGGGATTCTATTTTAGCCCGCCGGGTTCCTGTTCCAGCGCGCCCGGTTACTGTTCCAGCGCGCCGGGTTTCTGTTCCAGCGCGCTAGGTCACTGTTACAGCGTGCCTAGTTTCTGTTCCAGCGCGCCACTTTTTCTTCTTTAAAAACATTTCTTTCATCTGGATCCGACGCGTCCGCGGCCAGTTTTTATTTCTGTCTTTTCTATTTGGTTAAAATTTACCAATCCTAGGATAGAAACAATAAAATTTACCAATCATAGGATAGAAATGGAGTAAAATTTACCAATCCTAGGATAGAAACATCACACTTCTTTTTGAGGTTTTAAAATTGAACATCTTGCTTGTCATGGAGCAATATCTCCATTAGAAGTAAATCATTTGTCTTTTGGGTTTAAAAAGAACAACATTTTGCTGTGATTGGGTGATAGGTTTATGCTCTCCCCTTAACTGGGTGCATCAGAATACCAGACTCACCATTTACTTTATGCAATTTTATGCTTTCTTAAAACCTTTAGACAGGCCTGCCGTAGTGGGAAAAAGTACTCACCCTACGGGAACGACCTGAGTGGGGACAGCCAAAAGCCATGGTATTCCAACCCACTTTAAAATTTATGTGAATTTGGGGAAACCCTCTTTCAACGGAAGTGCGCAGGATAACCATCCCCAAAATCTTTGTTTTAAAGATTGGGAGGTCTCTCGAGGGAGTTTATCCATTTGCCGCTCCGAACGGAAATCCTATCTAAGAGCCTAGAAATAGAAGCACGCCTGTCAGTTTCCAAACATTGTAATACTCGGCGGTGCAGGGGTGGGGAAGAATCTACCCTCAAGCACTCACCATATAATTGCCAAGGACTGTTTGCTCAGGGGATCCGGTATCCACTTCCGTCACTCTGAGTACGCACCTGGAAAAGACAAAAACACGGGCGCCCTCTAGGGGGTGACATGGCTGTGTGAGTCGACGCAATTCCAAGCTGTGGGCCGTTCGAGTATATAACGATGACCTTTTGTCTCTAGGAGTGAGTCTGTTTGAATTGTCTTATCTTGTTATCAAACCAGTAAAAATCAAGAAGAATCATTGATTCTTGAGAACATACACTACTTGTTTAGATTCTAGGATTTTAAATACAACCATTCTATTCTTGATTGTTGTGTTTTCTATCATTAAACTCAGATAAGATCATCACAAAAATCCTAAAAATCAAAGCACTTGTGGATTTCTCATGATTCGAGATTGGGTATCCACCAAGTTTGTCAAGAAATCTCTTGCCAAACGAATCCGAAAACCAAAGAGGACACTTGCATACAAACAACTCCTAAGAAAACAAAGATTTCTATATCAAAGCAGGAAAGTTCTACTCCAACATAGAACTTTTATTCATAGGTATCACGATTTCTTTAGAGGTTATACAGACGACTATGTCGTAGCTCCCTTAGATTCACAAGCATATTTCCAAAGAAGAGCTCTTAGGCAACACCACAATCATATTCAGAGAATTCGTCCAGAATACATCCCACAACCCGCCATCTAATATGATACCAGACCAAGTGAGTTTCATAGAATAAGATAGTTTTTTTCTGTCTTAAACCCCTAAAGGGTCATAGTTTTAGCGCGCCCGGTATCTGTTTTAGCGCGCTTGGTGTCTATTTTAGCGCCCCTGGTTTCTATTTCAGCGCGCTTGGTATCTGTTTTAGCGCTCTTGGTGTCTGTTTTAGCACGCCTGGTTTCTGTTTCAGCGTGCTTGGTATCTGTTTTAGCGCTCCCGGAGTCTGTTTCAGCACGCCTGGTCTCTGTCTCAGCGCTTTGTATCTCTGTTTTAGCGCGTCCGGTATCTGTTTTAGCGCGCCCGGTCTCTGTTTTAGCGCACCCAGTCTCTGTCTCAGCACGCCCGGTCTCTGTTTCAGCGCACCCAGTCTTTGTTTTAGCGCGCCCGATATCTGTTTTAGCGCGCCATAAAACCCGAAAAATAGAGAGTTAATAGGACATTTTGTGAGCTTGCCCATATCGAATACAAGGTTCCCATCAGTTCAAAACATTTTTTTCACAGTCCAGAACACTGAAGTCACGCAAAAGAAAAAAGCTTTACCCCTACACCTAGATCTTGCAGCATCTTACATAGTGTCATTTTCACCAAAATTTGAGTTTTTCTGTCAAAGTTTCCCCATCAAGGATTCTATCATCCTTTCATCACGAAACTAGATAAGACGAAATCAGATTTTAAAACAACAACCTTGGCACTTATCCAATCAAATCCAAGATCAAAGTCTAGAGTAAACTTTAAACATTTGTATGCCTATTTTCACACGAGCAGCATATCAAAAACAACAAGAACAAGAAAACAAAAAAATAGCAGCCATGGCTAAAGAAAACCCTTGGGGACGATATAGCAACACTAATCCTCTTATTAACTCGCATGAGAAAGAAATAATTGCGGAGGAAATCGAGAAAGTTCAACAAGACCCTCATTTCCATAAATTTATGGAAAAGATGCTAGAGCAAGACACGGAAAAGTATCTTCTACTACTAGCTGACAAAGGTGCTAAACTTCCTAAAGACTTTGATGTCAATCAACTCAAGGAAACAGCCACACCTAACTCAACTAGTATAGAAAATCCAAATCAAATAGATGCTTTGACAAGACAAATCCAACAATTGCAACTACAATTCCAAAATATCCAACAAGGGCCAACAAAGAGATATCTATTACAAGACATTTGCCCTTATCCATTTGACTCAAACATTAACATGATACCATTTCCAAGGTATTGTGAGTACCCAACATACAACAAGTATAATGGAAGAACCGATCCATTTGATCACGTACGAGAATTTCGAGCCATGAGCATAGAGTTCGCACACGAGGACTCTTACCTACTACGATTATTTCCAAGGAGCCTAGGAAACACTTGCATGGAGTGGTTTTCTAAATTAGAACCTGGGATTCAATCCTTTGAGGAATTAATCAATAGGTTCATAACACACTTCTCATTCAACATCCAACATGGGGTAACCTTAAAAGAACTTTACAACACCAAACAAGCAAAGGGCAAAAAATTTCTTTCCTTTCTCCAACGATGGAGAAGGCTATTTGCTAAATACCCTAGATCTATTCCTGAAGAGGAGAAGATAGAGATGTTCATTGATAACTTAGTAGATGACATGAATTACAGATTGGACCTACAATGTCCATCCACATTTGAACAAGTTATCGAAAAGGGACTCAAAATCGAAGAGGCTCTAATCAAAAGAGGAACAATCAAACACTTCATTGAAGGTTCAAACAATAACCATTCCTCTAACAACAACAACGAAAAGCCAAGATTTTGGAAAAAGAACAAGAATACTGATACCATGATCGATACACACGCACCTAAACCAGTATTCACCTTGACACCAACCACTACAAACAAACAAAACAATGGTTTTAATGTCAAACAAAGTAGTGATCAAGGAAATAATCAAAACAGTGGAGAAACAAAAGCCCAATCATTCCAACGACCCTCCAATAAAAGAAAATTCACACCGTTAGGACAATCATTGGAATCAGTCCTCAAGGAACTTTTAAACGAAAAACTCATTCAAGTGCAAGAGGCTAGAAATTGGGACCCTCAAGTCAAACCATCATGGTGGAATGACTTACATTACTGTCACTATCATCAAAATAAAGGTCACATGACTGAAAATTGTTGGCAATTAAAACATGCAGTACAAGACCTCATAGATCAAAAGAAAGTATTTGTAGAGGGCCCTCAAACAAACAAAGATCATACAACATTTAAAAATCCTCTACCCAATTATCAGAAGGGAGAATCTTCTTCCGCAAACACCAAAGGTAAGAACGTTAATTATGTTTATGACGCAACAATCCTTTGTTTTTCTGCTGCCAAAGAGGATGAAGAGTTATGCAATCAAATCAATCAGAACAACGACATTACATCTACCAATTTGGTACAACATATGGACAAATCCGAAAACCAAATCAATGTAGTCACACTCAAAGGGAAACAAGAGTACCAACCGGTTAATGCCACAACAAGGGCACAATCCAAAGTTATATTGAAAGGAGCATCAATATCATCCCCATCAGTGGATCCCCCCTCCAATCAATATAATCTCATCGATCAATTGCAGAAAATACCGGCACAAATATCAATCTTGGAACTTTTGAAGATTTCCCCATCACACAAAGAGGTTCTTGAACAAGCTCTTGTATCAACTACAGTACCTAACAATCTGGATGTGTGTCAATTCCAAGCTATGGTGGGACATCTATCTGCACCTCATTGCCTTTCATTTTCTGAACATGATGATGTATCACTCACCCACCCGCATAATTCTGCCCTTCACATTGAAGTCCTTATCCACAAACATCGTGTAAAACGTGTCCTGATAGATGGAGGGGCTGGTTTAAATATTTGTACCTTAAAGCTGATTCGTGCACTAGGATACTCAGATGAAGCCATTGATACAAGAAGAAAAATCACAATCAAAGCATATGATGAAGAAGAAAGGTCCTCTAAAGGATTGATCATATTACCCATTCAAGTTGGGCCTATTGTCCAAAAAGTGGTTTGCCAAGTCTTAGATAGGGAACTGACATACAACATACTGTTGGGACGCCCTTGGATCCATGATATGCAAGCAGTACCTTCTACCTATCATCAATGCCTGAAATTTCCCGTCAATGGACAGGAGGTAACAATCACAGCTGACTACAATGACACCCAAGCTTGTCATACATTGAAGACATCTCAGGATACATTCATACCTAACAATAGAGAAGTTGGCACATCAGATAGTGAACAACAACAGAGCTTCATTTCAAAGTGGCTTCCAAAACAACAAAAATCACAAGAGATAAGGGTGGCACAATCTAACTCTTCAAATGTTGAAGAACAATTGGCTCCACTCTCACATCAATTCACCAAGGAAGTACAGATAAGTGACAAAGGAATAAGTGAATATGGTGTTGGACACTCATTTCATCTATCACAAATGTTACCCTCCTTACAAACATATGGACAGCCATCTACAAACACCCACACTTCAGAACAATCTACAACATCATTAGATGGCAGATTTGTAAAAGCTGGGAGCTTAGATGAAGAATCAAAAGATAAGGCCATACTAAATTGGCTTTATAAGGATGAGGAAGCCCCCGCTTCCACAAGTAACATCATAGAGACAACTCAATACAGGAAAGGAAAAACTATTCTTGAGAAGATGGGATATTCAGGACAGGGACCTCTTGGGTTAAGGAAACAAGGCATAACAGAACCAATCCAGCCTCTTATGCTCCAACATAAGGATAAAACTGGACTAGGATACACAAAAAAAGCAAGAGCAGAAATCACCAATAAAACTGTGGAGCGTATTCTTCAAATAAGAGATAATTCTGAAACAGATTCAAATGAGTATGAGTGGGACAACTTATCAGAAGTTTCCTATGAAGATATTCAGGTTGACATTATCAAAAAGTATACCCCCAATCACAAGGAGGGTCAAAGCTCAAGTTTTAATCCTATTGTCTTTGAAACACAAAATTTCGATGACTCAAGTGAAGATGAACGGACATCGATTGAGATAAATGATGTGGAAGAAAATACCTTCGTAGGCCTCGACATAACCACAGACAACCTAGACGACATTTCCGTCCGAGCTTTCAAAATCGCCGACCTCAACTTATCTAATGATTCGTTGCCTTTACTACATCCCGAACTTATCGAATGGGAACCCCAACATCCTGTCAATCTCCCTGTTTTTGACAATGACTCCTCCATTATTAACTACCTTTGCTGTGAGGAATCTGATACTTGTTCTACCAATACTTCTTTTAATGACGCTTTTAGGCAGGAGGATGCCAAGCCTTCCAGTTGCAAAAATATGAAAGAAAAAAATGGATCTAATGGTGAAAACCATTCTATTGCAGTATTTGATCCTAAAATAGTAAAAATAAAGAACTCATCCGATGGCGAAAACCTCATTGAGGCACCAAAGGATGGAAGGTTTGACATCCTCCCGCAACATTACCATGAAAGATCATCAGTATTGATAGAACCCACACAGTCTATTAATATTGACACAGCAGAGAAAGCAAGAATACTACACCTGGCCACATCCATGACAGATACAGAAAAGCCAGATTTTATCAAATTCTTTGAAGAACGATGCATCAATTTTGCTTGGTCATACTCTGACATGCCAGGCTTGGACACAGATCTCATTATGCATCACTTATCCTTACCAGCTGGCACTAAACCAGAAACAAGCTGAGAAAATGCATCCACATGTTGCATTATTAGTGAAAAATGATTTGAAGAAATTACTAGATGCTGGATTCATCAGATCTATTGATTATGCAGAATGGATATCCAACATTGTACCTGTTTCAAAGCCAGATAACACCATTAGAATATGTACTGATTTTCGGGATTTAAATAAGGCATGTCCAAAGGATGATTTTCCTTTGCCAAACATAGACATGATTGTAGATCTCACAGCCGGTCATCAAATGCTATCACTCATGGATGGATTTTCAGGATACAATCAAATCAAGATAGCCCCTGAAGACCAGGAGAAGATAGCATTTACATGTCCATGGGGCACCTTTTGCTGGAATGTCATGCCTTTTGGGTTAAAGAATGCAGGAGCTACATACCAGCGAGCTATGACAACAATCTTCCATGATATGATGCACACCTTCATGGAGGACTATGTGGATGATATCTTAGCAAAGTCTTACACCAGGGAAGGACATCTAGAAATATTGGCCAAAATATTCGACAGGTTGGAAAAATTCAAAGTCAGATTGAATCCTAAGAAATGTGCCTTTGGAGTAACATCAGCAAAACTCCTAGGATACATAGTTTCTACAAAGGGAATTGAAGTAGATCCAGCAAAAGTCCAAGCCATTATGGAAATGCCACCTCCTAAGAATATCAGTACATTAAGATCTTTACAAGGCCGACTACAGTCCATCAGAAGATTCATCTCTCAACTGGCCGATCGGTGTCATCCATTCAACCATCTTTTGCATAAAAATGTGCCTTTTAAATGGGATGAACACTGTGAGAGTACTTTCAATCAAATCAAGCATTATCTAATGACACCGCCAATCTTGGTACCACCCAGCGAAGACAAGCCATTGTTGCTATATATCGCAACAAAAGATATTTCTTTAGGAGCCTTGCTAGCACAAGAAGATAAAGAAGGAAAAGAACAGGCAATATACTATATCAGCAGGACCCTCAATGGACACGAAGTAAACTACACCTTCATTGAAAAATCATGCTTAGCAGTAATATTTGCAACACAAAAATTGCGACATTATATGCTCACTCACACTATCAAGCTCATTGCAAAAATTGATCCTCTCAAGTATTTACTAAGCAAAGCAGCTTTAACAGGAAGGTTGGCAAAGTGGGTCATGCTCCTTAGTGAGTTTGATATTCAATATGTTGAAAGGCGAGCTATCAAAGGACAAATCATCGCCGATCAATTAGCAGAAGCTCCATTATCAGACAGTCATCCTATGACCATGGAATTTCCCGATGTAGATATTCTCAATGTTACAACACAACCATGGCAACTCTACTTTGATGGATCCTACACACAACATGGATCAGGGGCAGGAATTCTATTTGTCACACCTCTTGGGCACACAATCCCGCGATCATACAGGCTTACCTTCCGTTGCACTAACAATGTGGTAGAATATGAAGCTTTGATCCTTGGAATTAAAGTGGCTATTGAATGGAAAATCACAGAACTACAGGTGTATGGAGACTCCCAATTAATCATCTACCAAGTCAACAATGATTACCAAACTAAGGATGACACACTGATTTTGTACAAGAGGTTGGTGGATGACCTAAGAAAATACTTCATAGAAATTAAATTTGAGCAGATACCAAGATCAGAGAACAAAGCAGCAGATGCCATGGCCACAATAGCTTCTCTTCTACAAATGCCTGAAACGCAAGATCGTTATCGATTTATTGTAGAACAAGTATCAAATCCTGCATACGCAAATCCCAAATCCCAAACCATAAGCCTTTTGGATAGTGCCCAATCCTTCATTTATGGAGACATTTATGCTTATCTGAAAGATAATATCTTACCACCAGATCTTTCTCGCAACCAAAAGCGCAACTTCATACGCCAATCCGCCAAACATACCATTATTGCCGACACCCTTTACCGTCGAGGCCTAGATGGTACTCTTTTACGTTGTTTAGAACATGACGAATCCGCTTCCGCTTTACACGAGGTCCATGAAGGAATTTGTGGAACACATTCAAGTGGATTATCTTTAGCCAAGAAACTCCTTCGTTTGGGGTATTACTGGCCACACATGGAACAAGAATCTTATCAGTTTGTCAAAAGATGTTCAAAATGCCAGATCCATGGCAATCTTATACATGCACCAGCACAGGAGTTGCATCCATTTGCAACTACATGGCCTTTCTGTCAGTGGGGATTAGACCTGGTAGGGAAAATTCACCCATCTTCATCTAATGGACACAAGTTCATTATCACAGCAACCGAATATTTTACAAAATGGGTGGAGGCAGTTCCTTTAACCACAATCACTGGAAAGCAAATATCATCTTTCATTCTTAATTATCTCATTTGTAGATATGGGATACCCCAGTCAATCATCACAGATAATGGCAGGCCTTTCAAAAACCAAGACGTCCAAGAGCTGTGTGAAAAGTTCCACATTCAACATCGCTTTTCAACCCCGTATTACCCTCAAGGTAATGGGCAGGCAGAAGCTTCGAACAAAACAATCCTAAAGATTCTTAAGAAGAATGTAAATGAAGTGGGATGTGATTGGCATGTTCAGCTAAATCCTGCTCTTTGGGCTTACAAGACTAGTATCAGAACACCAACAGGAGCTACACCATATGCTCTTGTCTATGGATCAGAAGCAATACTACCTATTGAGGTAGAAATTCCATCCCTTCGAGTCTCACTAAAGGGACTCATTTCAGATGAAGATTATAGGGTCTCTAGACTTCAGGAATTAGAGCTACTTGATGAACGTCAACAACAAGCTGTCAATCATTTGACAGCCTATCAACAAAGGATGTCTAGGAATTATAATCATAGGGTTAAGCCTAGAGTCTTCTAGATCGGAGACTTGGTCCTACGGGAAAACCCTAGAAATCAAGCAGACAGAGAAAAGAAGGGAAAGTTTGAACCTAACTGGATAGGACCTTATGTCATCATATTAGTCTATGGATCAAGAGCATACCGACTGTCTACACCAGAAGGAAACATGTTGGAGGAGCCCATGAACATCATTCATCTCAGGCGATTCTACACTTGAGGATACCTAGTGCACGGTCAATAAAGTTGTCTTGATGAAAACCTGGCAAACAGGCGTCATGATGACAGAAAAAGGGAAAAATACAAAAAAAATAAAATAAAAAGATATATAAAATACAAAATACAAAATACAAAGGAAAATGAAAGAGGACACAATAAAAACAAGGGATGAAAACCTGGCAAACAGGCGTTACTTGTGATTTTCACCAAACTCCTCTATCTACTGGGTATAGTGTTGTTACGATTGTTTCCTTTCATATCATTTCCGTCTATCAGTTAAGATTATCACTATCCATATCATAGCAGGGATACCATGTTTTACCCTAGCTTGGGGGCAACATCCTAGTGTTATCTAGTACAAGTAGACTTTCTGCTTGCATGGAAGGACAGTCAAACATGACAACATCAAGTGGCAATCCACCAAAATCCAAAAACATCAGAAAATCCAAAATCCAAAAACATCAGAAAATCCAAAATCCAAAAACATCAGAAAATCCAAAATCCAAAAACATCAGAAAATCCAAAATCCAAAAACATCAGAAAATCCAAAATCATTAAAAATCCAAAATCCAAAAACATCAGAAAATCAAAATAGAGTCTACATCAGTCAAAAGTGGAGTCTGTGTCAGTCGAACTACGTGGTCTCTGTGTGTATAACGTAGGCAAGACTAATCTTTGATCAGTCCCCGAGACCCCTAGGATAGGTCTTTAGGTCACATCATTTGGTCAAACATTTGGGAAAATCATGCACACATCAGCACACACATCTCAACACTGATGATCTAATCTGAATAATGATTTGAAAATACATTAAGTAGAATTTGAATTGTTGTGCTTTTTATCATTTGATATCATTTCTTTGGAGCAACTCAATGATGTATTGAACTAGAGAAGTAAGGAAGAAGAATGATACCTTTTTCTTTGTTTGCTGTTTGTGAGTTAATCATTATTATTTTGTGAATTGTCACGGGAAGTGCTCTACCAAGGATCATGGATGACATTCCGATTCACTTAAGAAAATGATTAATTCTTGTTTGTTTACGCAAGAAATGCTCAGGTCATCATTCGTCTATCTTATACCATGATGCTTGTGTTCGCTTGCAAAATCAAAAATCATGAAAGAAATACTCAGGTCATCATTGGTCTATCTCATATCATTGATGCTTGTATTCGCTTTCAACATTTTAAAATAAAGCTCAGTGATGATACAAAGCAGAATAAAATGATTATTGAAATGACACTTAGATTTGCATTGATAAAATAGGCATTTGCATGGTTAACATAGATTGCATTCATAATAATACATCTTTAGAGTACTAGTAGCACAAGTTACAATGATTCATTCACAAATTATGTTATCTTTTCTTATTTAAGACTGAGTATACTTGACACATGCAATTTTCATAATCAACATGCATATAGGATCATCTCTTCATCTCATCATAAATTCACAATAAAAAATCTCATTTCGTGATATCATATACACATTATGTTACACCATTCATCATTACGTTCACATCATCACATTATAGCATTACATCTCATCTATCATTACATACTCATACATCATTATATTTTATTTACATTTCCATTCATCATCCCTTTACATTTCATTTACATTTACATTTACCATCACATTTATCATTCATCATTCATTTCACTTATCATTCATATCTATCATTACGTTTACATCATCACATTATTGCATTCCATCTCATCTATCATTACATATCCATACATCATTACATTCACATTTCCATTCATCATCCATTTACATTTCATTTACATTTTCATTTACCATCACATTTATCATTCATCATTCATTTCACTTATCATTCATATCTATCATTACATTTACATCATCACATTACTACTATCCATCTCATCTATCATTACATATTCATACATCATTACATTTCATTTACATTTTATCATTCATCATTACATTTTTACATACCATTTACAATTCATTACATCATTTCATTTATCACTTATCACATATTCATTTATCACTATCATTACATTTCCATACATCATTACATTAACATCACGTTTTATCTATCATACATTACATCTCATTAAGAAAAGAAATACATCATCAATATCATTTCACATCATCATTACTGCATCCATCACATCAATACATCATAAAATCAATGCATCCATCACATCAATACATCATAAAATTAATGCATCCATCACATAAAATACATAAAATCATGTCATAAATCAATCGAACCGCTGCACATATATATCTCATCAAGTGAAAAGTATACAATGAAGTCTGAAAAGAATGAAAATAACATCATGTCAAAAAATGGTTGTATCAATCTCTCAATGGGTACACATATAATCTCAAGTAGTACTCCCACCAGAAGGAGCAGGTCTAGCACCACTATCAGTACCACCACCAGACGTCCCAGGATCTCTCGGATCTCTCAGAAGAGGCTGTGTCACACCTCTGCTCATTGTCCTCGATCGAGTCCTCTCTGAGCGCGACTGAGCATAGCTGACTCTCTGCTCTGGGGGGCAAAGCTCATGGTAACGGCTCCAGTAGAACTCAATCTTAGCACCTGCCCGCATGGCCTTTCGCATATAATCCGCTACAGAAGTCCCATCTGCCACTCTCTGTAACCTCTCTGTAGTCGCCTGTGCTGTCTCAGCTGTCCGTCTAATGGTATCCCGCTCTGCAGTTAAGGCTGCGATTTGTGCCTGGGTTGTGGACAACTGTGCTCGTAATCCTGTCACCTGAGCCTGTGCGGTCGCTGCTGCCTGTAAAGCCCCATCTCTCTCACTAATCAGAGATGTGATATGGGTCTGAGCAGTAGCTAGCTGTGCCTGCGTCTGAGCCTGAGTCTGAGCTAATAAACCCTGCACCTGTGCTAACTGTCCCTGCAATGTCTGCACCTGCACCTGTAAACCCGCAATCTCTAAGGGATCTGCCGATGAAGACGTAACAGCCTGCCTCTTATGAGGCGCACTGGATGATGGCTCTGATGAAACTGCTACGCTTGGACCCCTCCCATCTCCGCCATCATCGTCACTGCTATCATCACTGCTATCAGAGCTCTCATCACTATCGGTCTCCGAGCTGCTCTCCACGTCCACATCAACATCCTCCTCTCTACCCCATCTTTGACCAATCTAAACACCCCCTGCTGGTGCTACTGCTGGTGCTGTCGCTGGTACAGGTGCTGGATCATCTGGAATAGTAATTCGTGGAGGAGGATGTAGAGCCAGATACTCTCCATACTCAAGAGTAATAGGCGCCTCGACAATATCCCGCCGAACATCCCATGCTGATGGCTGTAGAGCACGGTAACCCTCAACAAGTGCCCCGTAAGGCAAGCTGGGACCCCAATCAGGAACATCAATCCATCGCCGTCCATAATGTGCTACACCCAATGGCATGCACTGCACAATACCATACTGTCTGTACACACGATGAAACAGGAACCGCTCCAAAACCCTGGGGCTCTTCCCGATCAAATACATAGAATCGGACAAGAACCCCAACTCAATATCATCGTCGTCCCAGGCATCACAGTCTAGGTATGGACGCCAGGTCACTACCTCTATATCATCAACGATCTGTCTCCAATACTCAAGCTTACCCATCATATGCTGGGTAGGCCTGCCTCTATATCGAAATACATATGGCCTTGTCGCTGGTCTGGCCAACACTGGTACGAGACGTGTAACAGCAATATGCTCTCAGGCCCATACCTGGAGAAGGGTAGCCCCTGCAGATAAACTACTACCGCCGAGATATACTATCTAATGCAAATCATGATATAACTGGGCAAGCATGCACATGCCCCATGCATATCTCGTCCTATGGACCACCAAGCCCTCTAGCACACGACCCCATCCAAGCGATAGACCCTTTGACCTCTTATCAGAACAAAGGAATCCACTAATGAAACCCGCCAAAACTGAAGGAAGAGGAGCATATGACTCATATATATCTATCCATGGGATCCACTCTCCTGCAATGTGGGGATCCTGAAAGGCTCTCTGCATGGCCTCTACACCGCCAACCTCCTCTGAATCATGAACCACGATCTCACCAACAAAGGGAATACAAAGAATACACCATACATCCTCTAGCGTCACGGTCATCTCGCCAGTAGGTAGGTGAAAGGTGTTGTGGTCACTATGCCACCGCTCTGCCAAAGCTGTCAGTAGACCCCTATTAAGTCTAATATGGGGCATGTCAAGTAAAGTCGCCAAACCACAAGCAGTAATATGCTGTCTCTCATCAGGTGACAGTCTCGGTATCATATCAAACGGCCACGGGAACTGCTCTCGCACCTGGATGACATCTAACTGCTCCTATACTCATACAAAACAAAACATTTTAATCAGAATATCACAAGATCATCAAATTTTCTAAAACATTGTGCTTTTACCTATCAACCTATCAAATCATCAGGGAACCCTCATCTATCAATTGGGTTAAATCATTCAGAATGCATAATTATTCCTCGCCTATCATGAGAGTAATTATTATCAATCAATAGATCTCGCTCATCATGAGATCAATTCCCACATATTTTAGTCAAAATCAAATTAAAATAGATGGAATCAAAAATAAATCGACGAAAATCAAATCGCACAATGCTACATCAATCTATACCAAAAGCGCTACAAAATCAACCTAACGCGCTAAAATTTCTGGCGTGCTACAAAACCCACCAGGCGCGCTACAGATCTGACCCTGCGCGCTAAAATATCTGGCGCGCTACAAAATTTCACTGACGCGCTACACAACTGACCCTGCGCGCTAAAACTTCTAACGCGCTACAGAACTTACTGGACGTGCTACGTTATTGACCGGACGTGCTACAGAAAATCACGGTCGCACTACACCGCGTTCACCGCGCGCTAAAACTCTAAAAACATGCCAAAAAAATCAAAAATAAAGGCACAAATTTTGAGGACAAGTTGAGGTACATACCGGAGGTCCATAGTCGGCTGGACGCTGATGACGGCGCATACGCTCGAGTCGGTGGGTGTGGTATGGGATCGGCATCGTAGCTCTGAATACTCTGAAGGGTCTCTATCTCAAGGTTGTCAAAGTCAATGCACAAATGACTTTTGAAAATGACCTTTGGAGCATTTATAGGCTATTTTGGGGGGATTTTAATGGGATTTATTTATTCTTGTCAATCACTGGGGCATTTACAATCTTGTCAGGAGATAAATTGTTTCTTCATCAATTCATCATCAAACCATCATAAAAATTCAAAATTCATCAATTTATCTCCCGAGGGGGCATATATCATTATCATTTCGAAATTCAACATCTGGGGCAAGTCTGAGGCATGCTTTAAAACCTTCCGTCAATACTGGCAGCTGAAGCAAAATCATTCTTTGAAGCACTGCATAAACACATCACTTCAAAGAGGGGCAAAATGTAGACACCTAAAAATGGTCTGGAGAATCTAATTAATTGAATATGACTTATTTGATTAATTAATCTTAAATTCTTCTACTTAGTAAATAAATAGAAATATTTATTTATATTAAGTTCATTTATAATTCTTCTATTTTCCTCTCCTAATTAAATAAACAAAATTAAAAACTTTGTTTTATTTAATTAGTATCATTATTTCTTCTATCTTAAAATTAATACACAATTTAAATAAATTGTGTTATTTAAAATCACATTTCTTCTTAATTAAATAAAGATTGCTAAAAATCTTTTATTTAATTATCATTCTCCTTTTAATTTAATAAAACAAACCCTATAGTTTGATTTATTAAATTATTTATTCCTCCTTTTGCTAAATTTAAATAAATTAAAAATATTTAAATTTATGCATAAAATTTGCACTATTCACTCACCAATAAATATTTATTTCTCACCAATCAAATTAATGGCACTGCCATTCACGGGAAAGCTTCAGGAAAAATTTGCAGGAAGTTCTCTCAACAACCTTCCACCCACCTTCCCTCTTATCTTGCCTGGTGTTTTCATGGGGAGAAACCATTCTCCATGATCAGCTCCTTCTTCTCATCCCATGCCTTTGGATTCTCGAGAGGAAATCACAGCCCCTCATCCCGGTTTTCTGTGCAATTGTGCTGCCGGGAAAGCTATAAATACAGCTCTTGGGTTACACAAAAATGATCCTAACTTATGCAATTTTACTCTGCAGGTTTCCAGACATTCAAGCATTCAAGCAATCAAGTTTTAGGATCAATCCATCAAGCTTTCTTCAGCATTTCATAGTTTTAATCATGGCTATTTATAGTAGTTTAATTCTCATTTTAGAATCATCTTAGTTGCATTATAGACTCACAATAGCTTAATTCTCATTCTCTAAGTGTCACTTAATAGTTTAATTAGCTTATGAATCTGAGAGCTAAGTAAATTAGAGAAGTCTTTAGAGTTAGAGAGCAATAGGATAAATTTATGTAGATTTTGTAGTTTAATTTAGTTTAAATTTCTTAATCTTAGATGCAATATCTTATTTAGAAGCG
Source organism: Sequoia sempervirens (assembly GCA_007258455.2). NCBI lineage: Eukaryota > Viridiplantae > Streptophyta > Pinopsida > Cupressales > Cupressaceae > Sequoia > Sequoia sempervirens. The sequence continues at coordinate 980,459,878 of VDFB02271358.1, forward strand.
TAGAGGCATAGTTTAACTTGTTTTCCCCCTTCTACCGCTTACACTAGGTCTTTAAGTGAAAACCACACTATGGCACCTTCTGACCCGAAAATAGTAAAAAAAAGGACATAGGGTGATCCCACAATAGTGGTTTACAATTTTTGGCCAAACTAGACACTGAAATATTTTTTTTAACTAAATCTTCACTTTCGAGCACCTATAGCGGCTAAACCATGAGGAATTTGAAGATGATGCAAACTATATTTTCGTGACATTTTGTCTGTAGAATCTAAATATATTTTTTTCAAAAAATTTGGAATCAGATTGTATTTCTTTTTCCATCTCCCTCAAAAACTAGCTTTTTTCATAAAACAACATTTTTAAAAAGTGACGCTCACCGTATAACGCATAACTTTTTTTCCATGAAGAATAAAATTCTGAATTTTTTGAATTTAGATTTGTAACTCTAATATCTAGTGCTCCACTTGGTTACATGTTTTTTTATTAAATATTGTTTCTTTAATCAAGTTTCAAAGTCAAACCAACTACAATTCAGACATAGCACAATCGTATAATGCGTAACTTTTTTTGTATGTATCAAAATTAAATTTTTCTTTTTATGTTGGATCAAGGACTTCAATATCTGGTGCACTCATATTTTTCATTTTTTTTCTTCATAATTTTCTATTTTTCCACATGTGCAAAACAAAGAGCTTAATTTTCAGTGAAAAACCTACATTTACAAGAAATAAAAAATAAATATAATAATCAAATTAAATTTTATTAAAATTATACTTTTTTGGAAGCTTATAATGACTAAAAAATTACAATTTTTTTTTTTTTAAATGAATTCATTTGATCCCCCAAAAGGTAAATCAAAAGTGGTTTTTTATCAGCATTTTGATAGGTGTAAAGGAGACTCCGTTGTAGGTATGGTTTAAAACTAGCAGGGTTCTATCCAAGGGGGCTTGGTCTAAGGTGGTTTGATCAAACCCTCTTCAATTAGAATCCTTTAAATGGAACATTTCAAGGCTTAGATTATGTGATTTTAGCAAAAATCAAGATCTCCCAAAAATTGTAAACCACTATTATGGCAACATCGTGTATCTAATGGTGAAAACCTCTCTGAGGCACCATAGGATGAGGGATTCAATCTTCCCCTTAGTTTTATTCATCGAGAAAAGTCAACAGTCTTAGTAGAAAAGTGCAATTCGGTCAACCTAGGAACCGAGGAAACACCACATATCACATTCTATGCAGAATCACTATTAACAGAAGAACAAGAACTCCTAGCTGCTTTTCTAAGGGAAAGGAAGGTAAAATTTGCATGGACCTATGTCGACATGCCTGGTCTTGATCCAAAATTTGCGGTTCACCATCTAGCCATATATCCAGATTCAAAACCAGTAAGACAAAAGCTAAGAAAGATGCATCCACAAATAACATTACTAGTCAAAATTGAATTACAAAAGCTCCTTAATGTTGGCTTCATATAACCAATTAATTATCCAGAATTGGTTTCAAACCCGATACCAGTCACTAAGCCCACTAGGGGAATTTAGATTTGCACTGACTTTTGAGACCTAAACAAAGCATGTCCTAAAGATGACTTCCCTCTTCCCAATATCAACATGATTATGGATCAAACAACAGCGCATGAAATGTTGTCATTAATGGATGGATTCTCAGGGTACAATCGGATCATGATAGCTAAGGATGACCAACACAAGACAACCTTCACTTGTCCATGGGGGACTTATTGCTAGAATATGATACCATTTGGGTTGAAGAATGCAAAAGCTACCTATCAAAGATCCATGACGCTAATCTTCCATGACATGATTCATAAAATTGTGGAAGACTATGTGGATGATATATTGGCTAAATCAAAGAAGCGTCAAGATCACATAGTGACACTAAGCTCCATCTTCGACAGGCTAGAAGAATACAAGGTTAAGCTCAATCCAAAAAAGTGCATCTTCGGTGTACAGTCAGGAAAGCTCCTCAGATACATTGTATCTATGAGGGCAATTGAGATAGATCCTGCTAAATTCAAAGCAATTCTCGAAATGGAGGCACCAAGAACATTGAAGTAGTTAAGAGGTTTGCAAGGAAGACTCCAATCTATTCGTCGGTTTATAGCACAGTTAGTAGATAAGGCTATCCCATATTCTCATTTACTCCACAAGGGGGTAGCATACAAATGGGATAAGAAATGTGATTAGACGTTTAATAAAATCAAGGAGTACTTGCTCACACCACTAGTTCTTATGCCACCAATTCCAGGCAAGCCCTTGATCCTGTATATATCGGCAACAACAATAGCCCTTGGTGTTCTCTTAGCACAACATGATGAAAATGGGAAAGAGAGATCTATTTACTACATTAGTAGAACCATGGTAGGACAAGAGCTAAATTATACATCCATTGAGAAGGCTTGCCTAACAGTGGTGTTTGCAACATATAAGTTTAAACACTATATGCTAGCATATCAGATAAAACTCATTGCCAAGATAGATCCTCTCAAGTATCTGCTTTCCAAAGCAACGCTCATAGGGTGCACAACTAAATGGGTTATGATCCTGACAGAACACGACATTGAGTATGTAGAGCGAAAGGCCATTAAAGGACAAGTAATTACAGATCAGCAGGGAGAAGCATTGATGTATTAAAATAAATCCACTTGTATCAGAGTTCCCTGATGAGTCCATCTTTAACATAAGCATAGCATATCATTGGAAAGTATATTTTGATGAATCTTACACACAACATGGGTCAGGAACTGGAGTCTTCTTCATTACACCACAAGGATATTGCATACCAAAGTCATATAAGCTATCTTTTCCTTACACAAACAATATTGCAAAATATGAGGCCCTTGTCATAAGACTCAAAATTGTAGTACAATGGTAGATCATGACACTCAAGGTCTATGGAGATTCGTAGCTTATCATCAACCAGGTCAATGATGAATATCAAACGAAGGATGACAAGTTGACCCAATACAAGAAATTGGTAGAAATCCTTAAAGAATTCTTCATCATCACGTTTGAGCAAATACCTAAGGAAAATATCAGAGTAGCAGATGCTATGGAAATAATCGGATCGCTACTGGATATCCCACGCAACGTCCCAAAGTAAGAATTCCTTGTAGAGCAGCTTCTCATACTAGCATTTGAGGTGCCAGAGTTTGAATTTGTGTGTGAAATCATTAGTCCCGATGATCCTTGGTATCATGACATATACACCTACTTATGAATAGGATTCCTCCCCGCTAATGTCATCATGAACCTTAAAAGAGTTCATTTGTCAAGAAGTCATCCCATTTTTTCATCTTAGGAGACATCCTATACTATAGGAGTATCGAGGGAACCTTGTTCCAATGCCTTAATGTTGAGGAAGCTTTGACTACTTTAACCAAGGTACACAATGGCATTTGTGGGTCACATTCAAGTGGTATGACCTTGGCCAAGAAACTATTGAGTACTGGGTACTACTGGCCTACGATGGAGAAGGAAGCTCACAACTATGTCCGAAGATGTGTGTAGTGTCAACAATATGGGGATCTCATCCATGTACCAGCTTAGGAGCTCCACCCGATCATTTTGCCTTGGCCCTTTTCACAATGGGGGCTTGATCTCATCGGTAAAATCACACCCACCTCATCTAATGGACATAGGTTCATTATCATCGCTACTGAGTATTTCACAAAGTGGGTAGAGGCCATCCCAATGACCTACATCACAGGGAAACAAATTTCCAAATTCATCTTGAACTACCTCATTTTCCGTTACGGTGTCCCACAATCCCTTATCTCATATAACATGACACCTTTCAAAATGCAAGATGTTTGAGACCTATGCCAAAAGTTCAATATCCAACATCACTTCTCAACTCCATATTACCCCCAAGGTAATGGCCAAGTTGAGGCTACGAATAAAACCATCCTAAAAATCTGAAAGAAAATAGTCAACGACGCTGGTCGTGATTGGCACCTATAGCTGAACCTCGCCTTATGGGCCTATCGAACGAGTATCAACACACCAACAAGTGCAACCCCTTCTCCCTGGTCTACGGATTAGAAGCCATCCTCCCCATTGAGATTGAGCTCCCATCGTTGAAAATATCATTGCAAAATATCATTACAAACTGAATGAGCTGGAACTACTGGATGAGTGGTGCATAGATGCCTTGAATCACCTGCAAGTTTATTAGAACCGTTTCAAGCGAAGCTACAATAAGAAGATCAGGAGTCAGACCTTTCAAGTCAGAGAGCTTGTATTGAAGGAGAATCAGAAGAATGTGCCAAATTTAGACATCAAGGGCAAGTTTGAACCTAATTGGTTAGGATCCTTCATCATCACAATGAGTTACAAATCAGGAGCATATTAGTTATCCACACTAGAAGGTGAGCCTTTGTAGGAGCCTATCAATAGCTCCCATCTCAAAAAAATTTATGCCTAAACTTGCAAGGTATAAATCCAAAAATCCAAAAAAATAAAATAATCCAAAAATATCAGAAAAATGATTGAAAACAGTAAAGAAAAAAATCATCCTCTAGTGAAAACCACTTTGGTGGTGCTTTGGGCAAGTACCTTGGTGAAAACTTAGCAAACAGATGCCTCGTGTAAATAAGCACTTTCCATCCACCATGATCTCTACGACTGGTTCTACATCATTCATCCATCACACTTCCAAATCTCCATCCATCACCCATCTGCATCCACATCATAGCTTGATCTTGTGTTCGTATCATGATCCCTCCTAGTACTACTTGGCACATTCTTAAGGTCAGTTTGTCCTGCCTATATTGAAGTAGTCTATCGCACTGCGTTGGGGGCACGTTCTTATACCTACATTGGATCAGATTCGTGCATATTCTTGAAGTCTTCCTCAAACTCAAAAAATATAAAAAACATTCAGGAAATCCAAAAACATTCAAAACATATAAAAATCCAAAAAATCCAAAAATAAAAAATATCAAAAAACATTCAAAACATGTCAAAAATCCAAAAATAGGTCAAAAATTCATAAAAAGTCAAAAAATAGAGTCGTCTTGTCAAACTATGGGTCTTTGAGCTCTAAATGTAGGCAAGGCCATCATTGATGTGCCCCTGAGACACCCTAGGTCAATCCTTTAGGAGTCTGTCATAATAAACTAGCAATCCATTTGTTCATATCTCATCAATAAGCGAGTCTATGTTAGTCGAACTACGTGGTCTCTGCGTGCATAACATAGGAAAGGCTAATCCTTGATCAACCCCCAAGGCCCCTAGGATAGGTCTTTAGGTTAGGTTCTTGGTCAAAATCTCATAAAACACCAAAACATTGAAAATTTCAAAAATCAAAACATTTGTAAAACATCTCGAAAAACCCAAAACAGCCTCAAAACATCAAAAATATCCAAAAATTTGAAAAAATGCATCCATCCCATTTCGCAATCACCCGAAATAAACATCCACTCATAATAAATCATCGTCATCCTCAACCTTTGGTATGACGATCGAAAACAAGTCTAGTAGTTCAAAATTGAAAACTCAAATGTCAAAAGTCTCAAGTCTAGGTCAGTAGGTAAACAAGTTGGTAAACTCTTGGTACTAATAGCCCATCATCCAGTTTGTCCCAAATCATTTGATAACATCATGTCCTAGGATGCATCCTTCCTACAATGGATATCAACATCAAGCATCACCGTAGTTTAGTCTTGGCTAAATGTATGAAGAACATTAGCTTGTTTGTTTACTTGATCTTTGTCTTATTGATTTATCTTATTGCGCTCATTCCATTGACCTCTCGATGATGTCTATTAAAATGATTTAGAGAGAAAGGAATGGGGCATTGATCGTTATCTTTCACTTGCTCTACTTGTTGGATATTCTTGTAATATAACCTTGGTGAATGCTTGCTTTGTTAGGGGTGTATGGAAGGTGTTTTGGGAAAGCTTGTTGACTATTACATTGGGAGGTTATGCCTTTTTGTGTCTTGGTCTGAGATGTTTGAAACTTCTGAAGTACATCCTAATAAGGTTTCGTATGCTAGGGGTGAACAAGGATACTCCTATCTGATTGTTGAGTCAAAGTCCCTCTCACTAGGTACAATGCCATCCTAGTTGTCTATACCTTGATGCATTATATCTATGTGTGTTAACAAACATAAGAAAATTTATGCTCTTTACATCCCCAATCCCTGGATAAGAAACACATCATCACCATTCATCATAATATCTAATAAAGTTGCGATGACTCATAGACTTGTTGGACATTTGCATCTTCTCAGAATTAAGGGTTGATCCCTCACATTCTTCTATCCTCTTTTCATGCTAACATAATATCATGTCCATCATGCTTCCACAAACCATTAGCATACATACATCTCACAATCATAGCATATCACATCATCTATCTCACATGCATTGCATCATCATTTAAGATGTTTAGGATAATATAGATTTGTTATTCTCAACATCTTAGTTCATCTCATTTACATCATCATCGTAATATAGATCTGTTAATCTAAGCATCTCATAAACCATCCCATTTGCATCATCATGATAACCGTCCATACGTCCATCTTGAACCTCTTTGTTGCAAGATCGACCCTACAAATTGAAATTTTCATCCAATCTCTCGAGGGGGCAGTATACCGACATAATTTTTCTCGCTAGGGCAGCAATGGGGCCTCCCAAAAATATCAATTTTTTTTTGAATTTCAATCTTGGCAAGGTTATTCTTTGAACCAACACAACAAGTACATTGCTTCAAAGAGGGGTAAAATGTAGTTACTCAAAATATCCTGATTGATATCACACACTCAATTCTGATTAACTAACTTTGATTCTTCCCTGATCATTTCTTTACTAACCAATTAATTGAATAATCTTTATTTAATCAATTCATTGAATTCCTCCTTTAATTACGTAAATTAACTTTATTTAATTAAATCCTAATGTTCTTTCTGTGATTAAATAAATCAACTTTATTTAATTAAATCCTAATGTTCTCTCTTTGATTAAATAAATCAACTTTATTTAATTAAATCCTAATGTTCTTCATTTAATTGAATAAATCATTTTATTTAATTAAATTACTAATCTTCCAATATCCTCTCATTTGATTTAAATAAATTCAAACATTTAAATTAAATGTCACAATCAACTAAGTTCATCTAAGTTAATTAATCATTGATTAACTCCTAACACTAATCCTCCATTCCTCTAGCTTTTACAAGTTGCACATGTAAATCAATTCATTGATTTACTAATTTCCCTATTTTCATTCAAATATGGCATATTCTTGGAATATTCCACTTATTTGAATTCTCCCTCTCAAAGGACTTTTGTACTCCAACTTGGCATTAAAAGCCCTTTCATGTCCTCTCCTTGAGCCAACTTGGCATTAATTCCTCTTAGATCCCCTCTTGCACAAGTCACCTCTTCAAATTCAAATTTCACCTACATGCATTTAACATGCACATTTTTCAAAATGTGCTCCACTCTCCTTCATTAGCATGTTGATAAGTGGCACAATGCCATTGGTCATTTCTTTAATCCCACATTCATCCTATTCTTCATTCTTCAAACCTTCTTTATTATAAATAGAGGCCTTCTCTATTGATTTGGGATCCACAAGTTTATGCAAGGTTATTAAAGTCATTTGAATTCAAAGCATCCATGATTTCATCCACAATTTCATCCAAGTTAGCATAGAATTTCATCATCCATAGCTAGGTTATTGAAATTTTGCATCAAGAATCACCCATCTATCATCAAGCTTATCAAGGAATTGGGAAAGGGCTTCTTTCCACATCAAAGAAGCATCAATTCCCCCATGGGATGCTAGTTTGAGCATTTAGAATAGAATTTCATTAGTAGTTCATTTGATTACTTCATTTTGATTTCATGTTCTTGTGTTTGAATGAATCTCGCTGGGAATGCTTGTTTGCGCTTGTTTATGGACTAATGTTTGATTGTTTGTTTGTGTTTGAGTAGTTCTAAGAAAAACATTCTACATGTAATATTTACTTTCATTGCATTATCATTCTTGTTGATTAGGATTCTTGTGATCTTGCATATCCTACGTCTTGTCTTGTCGTTTCTTTATCTATATTTCTATATTGTTGTCTATTTGGTTTTGCATGGAGGTGGAAACACCAAAGCGAGGGTTTGACAAAGACCAACCCTAAAAAGTAGTCCCAAAACTTTTTCTATTTCTGTGTGTGCAGGATTGCTTGCGAGGAGCTTGTGGGAGGCTGGACCACCTATAATTTAACCTGTTTTATTTCATTACTTGTTATCTCATCTAAAAGTTAGCTTCCATATCAATTGGTATTCTCCTTGTTGTACTTCCTTGCATTTTTAATATTTTATTCAGATTAGTAAAACTGTCAAGCTTTAGCGTTTGGGTAGTTAGTAGATTCTAAGCGTCTCTGGTAGCAGACTTTGCCTCTGGTCCGTACAAGATGCCAATGCGCCATAGAGATGCTAATGTGCCACGTTGTCATCCTTGGTCCGCACTCTCATCCTCTGGCTGAGAGCCTGTTTGTTTATCTCCCAAGACCTATGAGGTTTGTTCACTTGACTTCTAAAGTTCCCTTTTCATAAATTGTTAGAAAACCCAAAAACATAGCTTAAACTCTCCTTAAATTGTCACTCGTCAATTGAGATTTTGTCATTAAGGTAATAGAGGACCATCTGCTCCCTGTAGACTCTTCTTTGTCCTAAAGAATCAGGAGTAGTATATCCTCTTCATTACACATATATAATGAGCTAAATTTAGGGTGACTTCCACATACATGAATTTGATCCATGGTGATGAATAATATGTTTATGGATTATGATCAAATCTACAAGAATCAATGGCAAAGAATCAAGACGTGTAGTGTTATGAGCCAAATTTATACAAGAATATGCTCTTTGTAAGCTAATTATTATATTTATGATAGTTGAATTGAAGTGAGCCTTAAACATAAGGTAAAGGTCACGTGTATGCAATTTTCACCATTGCACTTAGTTTCATTTGTCAAAAAGAAAAATAACTTAAAAAGACCCTAGTTTAACATAACTTAATTTGTAAGGTAAAGCATCCTTACATTACTATAACTTAACTAACATTTACAACTATAGGAGGTGCAATGGATGAGTTGATAGAAAATTTAGATGGATGCTTGGATACTTGATGTTAACGTGGTTTAAAATCAATCTTATCATTCTAAAATTACATGCACATAGCTTTAAGTATAAACATTAGATTATAAAGGGGAAATGAAGAAAGATAAGATAAATTAAGAACAAGTGGTAGTGAAATACTTGTGGCTAATAAAAAGGCCATTATAGTCATACAAAACTTTGGTAGGGGAGGTTAATAGAGGCCATAATTTCTTACAACATGTTGGTCACATGTCCTCACCATGAATTGCAAGCTTCTCTCGTCATCCTCAACATTCAAGGTAGAAGTCTATAAAATAAAAGGTTTCAACCAAAAAATTTCTTAACCTCCAATCTAAAAAGAACATCAACATAATTTAAGAAGGTCAAAAAAGTTAAGAAAAGTCCCAACAAAAAGTCCAAAAACCTACACTAAAAAACACATCCACATATCTTGGTGTTACCAACTTCAATTTACTTCTTCAACAAAAAAAAAATCAAAAAACAAAAAAGAAAATGAACAATATATTTATTTTATTTCTTATTAATAATTTATTTATATATTTATAATTTTAATCCTAAAATAAAATAAATTGAAAAATATATATTTTTTTGTTTGGTAAATCGTTCCTAAGGGGCAGCACCCTACACTTTTTTGATGAATAGGCATTAATCTATATTAAATTAGAGATTAAAATACATATTCACAAAAAAAAGGTGGGTGGTAAGAAGGCACACCTCGAGAGTCATATGGCTATGAAGATCTGCCATCTTTTACCCTATGCTTTTGACTGGAGCTATGAACCAGTGAGGCCACATACGGGGGACCTCATACTCGATATCTCCATAACCACCACTGCCACTACCACCTTAACCACTATTGCCATCATCATATCCATTGTTGCTGCCACCATATCCACCGTCGCTGTTGCCTTTGTTGACCCCACGACCACTTTCTCCCTGCGACAATCCCACTATGCACCATGGGATTCGAACCTTAGACAGCCCCACTGCTGCCCTTGCAACTTAACTGCTGCACTGCAAGATCAACCCAAAATAAATTAAAATATTCTATTGACAAAAGAAAATACATAAAAAAAGAAAAAGAAAAAAAGAAAGAAGTAATATACAAATCTTGAAGTAAAATTCAAAGAAAGTTGGAAAAAAAACTTCATTGTCAACATATTTGAATTCTTAATTATTTTTTATAATTTTAATTTAAAAATAAAAAAATTATTAACATAAAAATTATTATTGAAAAATAGAATAAAGATTTTTAACGACTACAAAACCAAACACGGTAAGCAGTCGCGGCCACTGGGCAAGCCGGTCTGCATTAATGTAACGGTCATATTTAAGCAAGCAGGAAACAAAGCCTCCTATTTAATTTTTAATATTTTTTAATTTAGGAAAGCGAAAACCCTTATTTCGTTTGAATGTAAAATAGGTATCCCCGTGCAAAGACAAATGCAATGCTGATCGCAACTGATTTATTTCATACATCTGAAAAAAAACCGAGCGGCCGATTTTTAAAGCAGTGAAGCGGCGACATCCTTTTTTTCCCCGGCTTATTGACAAAATTCCGGGGTCGGCATACCGGCTCGTATAGCGGGAGCGATATTGACTGGTATTGCGGTGCGACGGGCAGATTGACTGTTATTCGGAGCAAAGCTCCTGTACAATATAAGGCCTATCGGCTAACTAGGTGGCGACACCACTTTTATTCTCTCACAACGACGAGGAATTGCATCTTTTGCCTTTCAATGCAAATGACCTAGCTAAAGACGGCTACCCTAAAACCCCCAATAGGGTTTCGAATCTTGCTCTCAACACGACCCCCTGTATTTTCTCTCTTAAATTACTCTCTCCACTGCTTCAAAGGTTACAGATTTTTCAACATGTTGGACATAAATTTGTTTAGAGAAGACAAGGGAAACGACCCCGAGCGCGTGCGGGAGTCGCAGAGGCGGCGTTTCGCCAAAGTGGAGGTCGTAGATGAAGTTATCGCACTTGATAAAGCATGGCGCGAACGTAAGCCTTGTTCCCTTTTTTTCAGTGGCTTCTCAGGGTTTTACATATTTAAATTTTTTCTGTTCAGAAAAAAAATCCGGTTCAGTTTTTCATTTTTTCTTTTTAATCTGGAAATTTTCCCAATGGATTAATCCTCAGCGCGCTTAGGTGCCAAGACCATTGGGTCAATTCACCTGGCCTCCCGTGTGAGGGTATGCCATTCCAAGTCTGTTGAATGTAGTATTCTTCTCAATTTCAAATATTTATCAAATCTCCTGGGGCTCGTATTGAGGCCCCGATATTATCCATACGAGTTCATCCTGTTTGGTCATATTTTAATTATAGTTGATAGGGTGTGTTAGCAATGCGGATCCGTAAATATGTGTCTGGATTTGACTGCTGTGTCGGTTAACAAAGGCTTATTTCCTGATGATGAAGTTTGTTAGTGAAGCTTGAAACGGTGGAAGGCTTCTTTACTGATCATGAGTTGGTCATTGAGGCTGGAAATTTTTGACGCTTCTTCCCTGATGAAGACTCCATTATTGAGGTTCGAGACATTGCAAGGTTTTTTCCCTAATGATGAGTCCGTTGGTGAGGCTCCAAATGTTGGAAAGGAATAATTTAGTTGAATCCAAACACCTACATTACATATTTTCTCGTGCAATGTTTTGGATTAAATCTACCAAGTTTGGGAATATTTTTATATTCAGATTTACGCTGAATTTGTTTTTTGGGCATAAAGATATTTTATTCCTGGATGAGATTTTGATGTTTGGTATTGGGTTGGACTTGGTTAATTTGATGTTAATTATCACTGCAGGGCAATATGAGTTGGACACTTTACGAAAAGAATTCAATAAGATGAATAAAGAGGTTGCCAAATTGAAAATTGTGAGTAAATTTCAATTCTTGTTTGGTGATTCATGATGCAGTTTAGGCTTAGTTTAAGACTTTTTTGAGCATAGGCTCATTTAACAGTGAAAATTTTATTGTTCATTTGAGTTTATATTTGATATTTAGGCATTGGAATTAGGGTTTCTGAACATCAACATGTTCAATCTTTTTTGGTAAAATAAAAAAGACTAACATATTGATATTAAGATAAATATTCCTAAAGGAAAACACATTGAAGTAGTAACCATCTAATCAGAATTTCAGTTGTGTTCATAGGTTCATAGATTAGATATTAGAGGGGCTAGGCTGTTAAGGAAAAGTAAGATCGTCTAGAAAAGAAAACAAGATTTTTCTAGAGTCCTCTAAAAAATCTGGAGTCTTCCCCAAAGTTGGAACATTCTTGATTATTGGAATAAAAAAAAAATGTAGAATCCTCCAGAAATCTAGAAGATTCTAGATTTTAGAAACTCGCAAGTATAAATATGAGGCTGTTCATTGCAAACAGCACTATTGTACATTGTTGGATCTAGATTTTAGAAACTCGCAAGTATAAATAAGAGGCTGTTCATTGCAAACAGCACTATTGTACATTGTTGGATTGAATGTAATAAAAAGCTAGATCAATATAATCTTCTTCAGCCATTTCACTGCGTATTATATTCTGTTTTTCCCTGTTTGCTGCTGTTAATTTGTTTTATAGTTATTATTTGGGCCTGTTTTTACATAGACTAGTGGAGAATATAGTTCATGGTGTTACCTAGTATGAGTGGTAGTCATCATTTTTTTTTGCTCATGCACATGTGAGAGCACCTTTACAAAAGGCTTGCCATTGTGTGCTTTTAAGCTGGAGACCAACAACCTATATTCGTATGGGGTTGTTTTGCGGGAAAAATAGCAAAAGCATATAACTTGATGTGCCAATGGGAGCTTTTAGTAACATTACAAGCCTGTAACACTCTATCTAATCTACAGTTTAAGAAAGGAAACTAACTACCAGTTTTAGCTGAAATGTAACTAACAAGTTTTCATTCTAGGGTTTCCTTTGCAATATCGAATGGAAAAGTTAAACAATTTGAACAATTACATCATAATCAATTCATCAACTATTTTTTTAGTTTTCAACTTCAGCTGAGAAGGAAATAATTAACTGTATACATAAAACCAAAATTCACAGTAAGATAATAACTAACTTTTCTTTGCTTTTGAAATTTTAAGAACATTTATTGCAGCTATGAAATAAACATGCTAAAGTATTTATAACTGAATTTAAGAGAGAGAGAATGAGTTACAAGATAGTACAGTCTGAAGGCTTCCTGCTGGAATGCTTGAGCAAGACTTGACTCCAAGGGAAAAAGAAATATCATCAAGGGCTTTTCTGCCCAACCAAAGACCCACTGGTCTCCCGTGTTTCTTCAACTGAAGAAACTCGACCCTTCACGAGGGCAATCAATAAAGGATCACATAATATCATTATGCCATCTAAGTGTGGTGTCAAGAACCTATACTACCTGGTTGATCCTTCACTATAGGGAACTCCTAACTAGAAATATCACTCTGACCAGGGGTATATCTGGTTCTTGATAGTTGACGAATGCTTAATCTAAGCATCGTAACCTTGGCCAAGGATTTTATAGTAAATGGGCACACCTGTGCCATCAGCACTCTCACCCTTGCTCGACATGATAATACTGACTCAAGGTTTATATTACAATGACTTGGTTCAAAATCTTTTCTCTTAATTAAAGGTTAAGCTGTTATCTTTAAGCATATATAGAGAGAGAGAGTCTTGGCTCTTAATTCTTTCACCTCTTTTAAGAATAATTTGCTTATTTAAACATACACAGAGAGTGACTGGTTCACTATAACAAGACTTTGCAATTTTTGACATCTATTCTTCTTATTAAGGGCTCGAGTGGAGAAAGAAATATTTTCAAAATTACAACCCAAAAGTGAAGAGAGTAGTGTAATAGGAAAACATACGGCTGGTCAAGACTGAGTAGATCTTAGAGTATTAGAAGAGAGAGATCGTCCAAGCATTCAGCTTCAGAAAGCAATTAACAAAGAGCATTTCAATACAAGATTTAATAACCATTCAGATTCCTGACGAGTGAGAGGGAGAATCTTCCCTCGGACTAGTTCAAAGACTAAGCATACAATTGATTTCTTTATACTTTCTCCATGATGATGAAATTCATTAATTCACTTTCCAATTCAAAACGAGTAAGGAATTTTCGAAGCTAAGTATTTAACAAATTAAAAAGGCTCTCCTTTCGTGCCTGGTTATGCCGGTATGAAGCTCGAAGTGCTCTAGAAAGCTGAACACCACTTGGGCTCAGCCACAAATACAGTAGCAGCAAACAACTTACAACTTGACCCACAGAAGAATAGCACCTCTCCTAGATGCCAAGAAAACTTCTGTCAAAGGATAATAACCTGCTCTAAAATAATCCAACTTCTTCTTGAAGAAATTACTAAACAAAATAAGTCATCAAACAAGTCCACACTTCAACCTAAATATAGGCAGATATGTAGCCACAAGAAGACGCACAAGGTGCCAGTTCATGAGTCTATTTAAGGAATACAAATAGAGATTCTCCTGCATGGTATAGATTCTCCTGTTCAGTTATGCATGTAGAATTTAAGCCATATTTATTTATATACCTCCTGAGCTACCAAAACATTAACACTCCCTCTTAGCTAGAGGTATCTTTTGGCTGCACAAGTGTCCATCACGAAATCACTCAATGTGATTTCATCTCCTCATTTTATAGAATAAAAATTTGCTCTATTTAAAACATACACAGAGATGAGTGACTGCTTGTTCACTGCATAACAAGACTCGTTGCAATTTTTGCATTAACATTTATTCTTCATATTAAGGGCTCGGAGTGGAGAAAGCTAAACCTATCTTTCACAATTACAATGCCCTGATAAAAGTGAATGAGATCTAGTGTATGATAGAAGAGTACTTGCATCACCTTCTGACAAGGTTGCTTTTGATGGTCTGAATGTAAACTTCGAAGAAACTGTAGAATATCTTAGTTAAGTAGCTTATGAATTCCTCAAGATGAGAGATCGTCATTTAGAGAGAGATTACTAATAGTTTAAACTATCCAGAAGAAATATCAAAGCTAGAATCATACATGTTTCACTATCTCAATGTTATAGCATGAATTAATAACTACATAAAAAATTCATGAACATTACTTAAACAGGAAATACTTATCTCGTTGAAATCAGAATTTCCTTAAGTGTTGTACTTAAACACTTTTTTAGGTCTGCACTTATCTTTCCCTTAGGTCTGCTCATGCGAGCATTAATTTTGCTCTTGAATGTTGATTCAGATTCTTGACGAGTGAGAGGGAGAATCTTCCCTTGGACTAGTTCAGAGACTAAGCATACAACTGATTTCTTTATACTTTCTCCATGATGATGAAATTCATTAATTCACTTTCCAATTCAAAACAAGTAAGGAATTTTTGAAGCTAAGTATTTAACAAATTAAAAAGGCTCTCCTTTCGTGCTGTAGGTTATGCCGGTATGAAGCTCGAAGAAGCTCCGATCTCTTTCCTGAAAACTGAAGAACTTGAATAAAAGACCAGGCTCCCCCACGATATGCTCGACAAGGAAATTCAAATTAAGAATGTCACTGATATGAACACCGACAGGAAGAGGGAAGAAAAAGAGAGTGGAAATAAGGAACTAAACTAGCGTATGCGGATACAGATAGAGGATACCGGCATAAAGAATGCAAATACAAGAATGAGAGGATATTAAGCTGCGGAAGGAGTAAAATTCGGGAATGGAAGCAAGACGAATTGACTGCCCAAGCTAACAGAGAATGTCGGTACAAAAGAATTGCGAATGCCCAAAAATGAAGAGGAAGCAAACTCTCTAAAAGATGATTTTTGAGTGAAGAAAATCCAAGATAGATAAATGCGGATACAAATTGAGGTGCGAAACCAAAAGATTCCCATTCAAAAAATGGTTAAGTAAGAGTCTTAATGAATGCCAAAAGAGAATGATGAAAGCCCGAGCCAGAACGAAGGAAGTGAAAGAATGAGAGGAGAGTCAATCCCGATAGACTTTGATTCATTTTTGAAACCTCCAAATCAAGACTCCCAAGAGCATGCGATTGCATGCCTACCTCTTGGCCGTTTCACCCAAGAGGCTCGATGGAAGGTTGGTGGGAGCTACCGCCTTCCATTTCTACCGACGGTTCCCCAAACTAATATTCAATCAATTTTATATTTAAATTGATGGACTTAAGGTTATAGAAATTATTATAAATTTTAATATTTTATATTCATTTACAATCTCCTAAGGTGCATTCCAAAAGTTGATTTTCACGACTTCAAAAGGAGATTATTGGTAAATAATTTAAGTTGACTTGCTTTACAATTATTTTATTAAATGAGATATGACCAAGGTTACGACTTAAATACAACCATCTTACACCGACTCATGGCTTGATGATAATTTTTGATCCTTTATTAACTATGACCTCTCCCTGATGATATTTCCCTTTCCCTCGGGTGTTGATGATCCTGCAACCACTTGACAAAAGAATAGGGTTATCATTCACATTTGCAGTTACAACATTTAAATTAATTATTCTTTCCCCAATTTCACATTCTCATGAAAAGCAGTTAATCACAACTAACATAACGACCATAATTTCATTGCCATAATCATGTTCAAGATAGAGGGGATGTAACAAAGCCATACTTAAACAAAACTGAAGCTCTACTGGTCTCATCCTTATAGGGTTTGAAACCTAGGATGCAACAGAGATATCTGCAAAATCAATATCCGAATCTAGAGTAAAATCTTTGATGGCAGATTCTTATGGACTGGATTTCTCTTTAATTCACTCTTACACAAAAACTTTGAAAATTGGTTGCCCAATTTCTTGAGGAAATCCCTAGCTACCTGTTTCTTTACTCTTTTTTCTTGAAAAGGATCTTTACAATCACTGAAAATATAGCTACAGAATGCTGGAGTATTTACTTTTACATGGCTTGAAAACTTCATTGGGTAAAAGCAGTGAAAAATGTTCAAAATGTTATTTTTTTTGTGATTTAATTCTAACAGATGGCATCATCTTAGGATGCTTGTTGCGTGTCTTAATATTTGTCACGTGCTCACTTTTATGGCCAACATTTACCAAATCAAACCCAGTTTGATATGTTCGTCAATGCAAACTCCTTTCATTCCATAGAGTATAATACACTTATTAAACAATTGCCATTTTCAATGACTTTTGTCTATTTCTTATGTAGGTTTGTCCTTATCAATTTTAGTCTTTTGCATGACGTGGTTTTGCCCGATTTTCCTTCGTTAACTGTAAAAGGGGAAAATTATTATTTTTATCTGCTTTTACATAAGGATTTACTAGTTTTAAATGAAATGCATTTTATCACGATTTAACAAAGTAAAACTAGAAATTCAAAACTGCCTTGGAACTTAGAGAATGTAAATTCTTATTAAACTAAACATGAGAGAAATGAATAATTAATAAAATATAGTTTACAAAATTTTGGAATATGAACTTATAACTTTTGATTTTAGAATAATAAATTATTCAAAAAAATGAATTTAACATTAATATTTGGGAGCTACTGGACTAGATGCAAATGCTGTACATGAATGCTAGCGCATTGCATTGTTGTCTTGTATGAATAGAAAATTCGAAACAATTGCCATTTTCAATGACTTTTGTCTATTTCTTATGTAGGTCTTGTATGAATAGAAAATTCGAAACATTGTTCTATCAGGAGGAATGAGGGGACAGCAGGGGACGCATTTCCGGGACATTTCCTAGGGGCGAATTTTTAGGGGACGGTAGGGGACGGCGATACACACACACACACACACACACACATACTAGAACTATCAATACAGATAGCAAATTCCTTCCAACCCTTTAACCCCCTCAATACAGATAGCAACTTCCCTCCACTTACATAGCTTGTTTATGGCAAATACAATGATCCAAGCATTGCAGATATGTCCAGGTGTCATTTTATTTGAGCAAACCTTCAACCCAGGTATTTGATATTGTAATGTCCCTTGTCCTAATTTTCCCTAGACTTTGCTTATTGTTTGCCCATTTAGGGTTTAGGGTTTCACCTTCTCAAATGAATGTCCTCTTTAATGAAGTAATTCTGGATTGAAACCTGCATTCACCAGATGAACAACATTCCAACATGCATGCATATGTTTGTTAGCATTAGCATAATGGCATCATATTTGTAGATTGATCACAATTGCAACTATTATGAGCTAAGAGGAGTAACACTTTGCCTACTGGAGGAAGCCAGCGGAGCTTAGATTGATCCATGGCCCCATCTTTGCCTCTGGATTGGGCGGATCTTAAGTGGAATTTCCACTCATCCATGGCCCATCCTTGCCTTAGGATTGGGTGGATCTTAAGTGGGGTCTCTAGGCACACACCACTTTCTCAGGCCCTTCCTCTTGAGCAGGTTTTCAAACACACTGATTATCTTTAGGCATTAAAGTATAGTAGCATCTATACATAACATTATTTCCTCAAAATATCATCAAGATCCACTACTAGACAGAAAATAATAATAATAACACTTGGAAAGCTATGCAGATCATCTTGCTTACAATCAGATTGTTATTATGGCATTAGCTGACTTGTACATACCTTCAGACTGGAATAATAAAGAATGGTTATTGTAAAGGAATTCAGATGATGCAAATGTAAACATTTACACATGTATATTATTACAATCCTTTGATACTTATAATCAGATTATTACATGGATACCTAAACAGTGTAACATGAAGACACTCAAATAATTACCAATCTGCTGTCATGAAGACACTCAAATAATTACCTAAGTCGAAATGCAGTTACAGGTAGACTGGAGATGACATTGAACAGATAATTGGATTTATTGTATGCAATCAACCAGATTTGGTAATCAGACATAAATAACCCGATCGCATCTATATGCATCAGATTTGTTTGCTTAGAATGTAACTTTGAACAATGCACTCATATGTTAGTCTGCCTTTATGTCAGATTTCTATTTATACAGAAGGTTAGACTGCAGATTCATAAACGACTCTATGCAGTTAACCAGATTGATCAGATAATCTAAACAAGTTGATATTCAGATTTGCATAATAAAATAACTCAGATTTGCACTTATACAATTTCAATTTAATAAATAGAACAGATCGCATTTGCAGACAGGGTAAGATCATGGATGCACATGTGAATAAGCAGTCATGTAATACAGAAATCAAATCGCAATTCTGGTTCAATGATCCTAACTTATAAGCCAAGTTGCTAATGTCTAAGTGAAAGTATCACCTGACTGGTGTGCCCAGTCTCCTTCTTCAGATGCTATTGAATTCTTTATTTTTATCTCCTTTATTTTCTATCCTCTTCAATGTTCTAAGGCTCTACTGAGCGCTTCTAAAAATATGAATATTAGACCAACTCCCCCCCTTTTTGGAGGAATTGTAATCTTCCTCATGTAGTTTATTGGCAGGTATGATGTAAGAAGTTGTATCTCACAGCCATGCCTTTTCACCTTAATCGATCCTTAACTAATTACTAAGCTGTTTAGCACCTTTAATTTAGTATCATGGGTCGATCTCCTCTTTGCATAGGTGTATTATTGCCTTTGATTAATTGTAACGATTTTGTCTTTAATAATTAACCTTTGAATTCACGATACGATTCTTCGATAGTTTCTGTGGATATCATCAACTACCATTTAATATCTATGCTGCGTGCTTTGTCTAAGGCAACGATAGAATCAGTCATGGCAGATGATATTTGAATGCTTCATAATATCTATTGTCACCATTCCTACGATCAAGGTCCACGGTGAAGATAAACTCGGCTATGCCTTTGAGGGAGCGATAGTGGCAAATGGAGTTGGTTAGAACAATAGTGTCAACCGTTGCCTATATGCTGGTGTTTCCTGACGTAGCTGACAAGGATGTCGGCTTCTCACACCATCTGTAAATATTGATTTTTCCCCGTTTTTCCGTCAACAAGATAATCAGAGTCTTTTATACTAAGACGGTGGCCTTTAAGCAATAACTACATTGGAGTGGGATTGTTATAAAATATTTCTTTTGATATTTTTAATTGTTATATTGTTATTTATATTTTATTATTTAATTTATTTGCATTTTAAAATTCGGGGACATGACAGATATTCATTGTTCTCTCTGGATATGTCATTTTATATGAGATCAAGTGTGATATTGCTACCAATAGTGATACTGCTTATAAATAGGGGTTTAGGCCATCAGTACTTACCTCAGAGCTCTGTCACAAATTGCTTTCATTTGATATACAGAGTTCCATGGATTTATTTGATTATGCCACTAGCTTCAACTTATGTGCACTTTTGTTTTGGCAGGCCAAGCAGGATGCATCTCAAGTCATAAAACAAACAGAAGAGAACAAAAAATTATCAGCTAAGAAGGAAATAGAGGTCCAAGAAGCAAAAACTACCCTAGATTCTCTTTTGGGAGTCATTGGGAACCTTGTACATGATTCTGTACCTATCAGTGATGATGAGGTAGGTCACCACCAGTTTGTTTTGGAGTTGTATTTGTTTGGTGAATAAAATATAAATTTTGTGTCTCAAGTTTTTCCTTCATTCTTAATTTGCAGGCAAACAATGCTGTCATTCGTACTTGGGGAGAATGTAGGGATGAGCCTGAATTGAAAAATCACGTTGATCTTGTTCAGCTTCTTGGTATTGCAGACTTAAAGAAAGGTATTTTTTTATCCATGATAATTGAATTTTTCAAGTCTTTATGTTGAAAATTGGGGAGCTAAGCTGTGGGTTCAGGTTTTGCTAATTTTTTTCATTTGTTTTTGTATATATATATATATATATATATATAAGCTGCAGGGTCGGGGCTTACCAATTTTTTCCTTTATTTATATATATCTATCAAAATTAACCATAATTTGCTAAAAATATTCAGATTCCAGAATTGACAACAGAGCTGATAGATATATATAAACAATTGACAATTCAATGTCAAATGTCAAGACTCAAATCAATACAAATCAATAATCAAATCATAGTTTAAAAACTTGGACTCGGCAATAACTCAGCAGACCCAAAAATTTTAAAAACTCGTGACTTGGCAAAAACTCGGGGAAAAACTGGCAATAACTCGGCAAATTTATTGAACATTTGAAAATACACAATTTTTTAATCATTGCTAAAAATATTCATATTCCAGAATTGACAACAGAGCTGATAGATATATATAAACAATTGACAATTCAATGTCAAATGTCAAGACTCAAATCAATACAAATCAATAATCAAATCATAGTTTAAAAACTTGGACTCGGCAATAACTCAGCAGACCCAAAAATTTTAAAAACTCGTGACTTGGCAAAAACTTGGGAAAAACTTGGCAATAACTCGGCAAATTTATGAACATTTGAAAATACATAATTTTTTAATCATTAAAATTTAAAGATTGGAAATAATAACTCTTACGGATCATTTGGAAATAAAGTTTTTAACTCTTATTGATTTAATATTTAATAATAACATAAATTTATTTATTGATTTGTAAATAGTAATTATTTTAATTTAAAGATTTGATTTAATAATAACTCTTATATAATATATTAATTATTTTTTTACAAATATATTAAATAAATTATAAGTTTTGGAAATAAAATAAATTAAATTTTTCAAATTTTCAATAAAAATAATATAGTAATTTTTTTTCCAAATAATACGAACTCTTATATAATATATTAATTATATTTTACAAATATATTAAATTGGTTTGGAAATAAAATAAATGAAAATTTTTCAATTTTTCAAATGCTAAATGATAAATCTTGTATAATATATTAATTTTTTTAACAAATATTCTTAAAATCTTTTAAATTTTTAATAATATTTAAATTTCAAACTTGGTACGTACAAAATCAATAATTTTAAAAAGAATTTAAAAACAATAAACGTTTTATTCGAAATCACGGTAAAAATAATTAATTGTTATGTTTTATTTAATTTTTAAGATGTATGAGTTTACCTTTTATAAATTTATTCAATCAATCATATGAGTTTATTTAGAAAAATCAATAAATTTTTTTAAAAATTAATTAAAAAAAATGAAATATGCCAAAATCAATCGTCTGAGTTTAATTTTTGCGAGAATCGATCATGGTGTTTACTTTTACGATTTTTTTCCAGAAATGAGGTCACATATTTTTAAAAAACTTGCGTTTTTTTCTTCTCTGCCCTCGTCTCCCGTCATGCCCTCGTCTCCCATCGATTTTCTTCTGCATCTGAATAATATGAGTTTGCAAGTGACGGTGGACGCTTTATCATTATGTTTATGCTAAAAAATTTAGGGCAAACAAAAATAAAATCAATGCCTTATTTTTTAATCGCGTTTCAGTCGCAATTTTCTGTGCTTTTTTCATGAATAAATCGGCGCACATTTTACCTTTTACTCGGCTGTGAGATATTGAGCGATTTACTCGCCCAGCACATTTCAGAACGATTACTCGCGAGTATTGCGAGTTTTTGGCGATTTTTTCAACTATGAATCAAATTGCTTTTCATCAAGAAAATCAATGCCATCAATTGGTTCATTAGAACCATAAGCAACCCCAATGCTGCCCCACCAGCTGCACCATGTAAGTCCTGTGCAGTAGCTTCGTGTGTCTCATCCTCGATAGAGATTGAGGAAAGCTGTGTAACAGAAGCATCCAAATTGGCATTCTTAGGGGCTGTATCCCATATTTTCATTGCCTCCTTGTAGTTCACATGCTTACGTGAGAGGAGCTGCAAGTTAGAATTCATGTAAATCAACTCCTCGATCTTTTTTACAGCCAACCAATTGTGCTTAAATGAGTTGATAGAGGAGTACTGTAGTTCTGCTCAATTGGAGGAACTCATAACTTATTGAGATTGGAGACAAAGTCAATGCCATAATAGCAAAATTATTTCTTGACAATAAATACTAAACCAGAAGATAGAGATTTTTTCGAATAATCGGGAATCCAAAAGACACATAAAAATTAAAAAAAGGTGAAAAACTGATGGTTTTTATACTTGAAGGTAATATAATTGCTTTGAGAGAGTGAGGAAATAAGAGTTTACGCCATGGATTTTAGAATATGTTTTTTTTCTCTTTAATTTTTAGTTTGTTGATTACATTGCACACTACATGGCATACATAGTTCGAGTTTGATGTTCAAACTTGAAAATCAATTACATGCTACTTTTAAAAAAGTCAACCTGCAAAGTAAAAAGTAATAAAATGTGGAGGGAGCCAATGATTTTCTTCTACAAACTATAATGCACTAGAGGGCAATAGATCACGATGATGAAACTTAGGGTTCCATGCCTCACTAAATTTGACCAATCAAGGGTGCAATAAATGTCATCCCCATCAAAAAGTGGCTCCTCATCATTGAGAATCTAGATCAATCTTGTCAAGTTCAATTGTTTGATCTTGCTCAATGACACTTGATATTATCAAATTAAATGCACAAGTTAGTGAGCTATAAACAAATATGTATTAGAAATTAGAATTACAATTGTTAGATTTTTCAACCTCAAATTTACTTGCTTATGGTGGAAATTGTGGTGAACTACACCAAATCATTTATCTGTTGTCGATTCAAAAGGTCATGTTTGTAGGAATGTATGTGTTCAAACATAGTCTAGGTATGCTCATAAGTAGACAAATTGCATGATTGGCTTAAAAAATCCATCACCATCCATCAAAAGTTTTTGGTTGCCTTGCTAAAAAAAGTCTTAAAACCATTGCATTGAAAAAACACCAATTTTATCAATATTCTATGATGTACAATTTAGTTAAAACTTAATATGTATAATATGCATGTGCAATATAGCGAAAGTGTCAAGCTTTTTCAATTACTTGGTTTGGAGGTGGTTTTGCCTTATAGGAAAAAAAATTGGAGTTAAAACCCTTCACTTGCTTGTTTGTGGGCAACATAGCCATATCTATTCATAGATCATGCACTAGGCAACATTATCCGAATGCATTTGAAGTGAACTCCTATGACCTCTACATTGTCTTGAAGTGAGTTGCTATAAAACATTGGTGGATTGAGATAGTATCTTTTTTTTTTTTAGGAAAAAAGGGGTAAAAATTTATTGAAATCAAAGAACCATTACAAAGCAAAAGGCCTCAGGCCCACCAAAAGGCAACCACCCAACAACAAAAAGCAGTCCTCGAAGGAAACCAACTGATGAAGCAGCTACATATTTGTGCCCTCCATGATTAACTTATCTAGGGCCAAAGAATACTCTGAGGACAAGAATCCCCAGTCAACAAAATCCCACCTCTCTACATGCTCTAAGGCCCACTTCGCCAAAAGTTATGCTACTCTATTCCACTCTCTTGGAATATGGCAAAAGGAAATAAATTCCAAAGAACAACACAGATTCCAAATCTGTTTAATCACCATGGCCAGTTGCCAATTTGCTCCATCCAATCTTTGCTCATTCAGCATATCCACCACAATCTGTGAATCCAATTGCTGAGTTTTTCCTGAGTTTTTGCCGAGTCGTATTTTTTGGGGCTGCCAAGTTTTTGCCAAGTCCAAGTTTTCCAACTATGCATAAAAGTCACTTTTTAAGGTTAGCAGGGTATTTAGATTTTATTTTCACTTTTGGACTTCCTTAATAAAAAATCTGGTCTTTTAGGAAACACTTCTGGTTTGCTCTAGGTAAGAATAGGGCACCTACGTAGGCTAAATACACAGGCCTGGAACCTGCTCTTGGTGTACCTAAGCCAAACCCGGCCCAGGTTTGAACCTGGACCAGTTTGGTCCAGGTATGTCTATGGGACTAGGTGTACCTGGTAAGACAGCTGGGGAGTTATGCCTGTAAGCTAAGGAGATAATTTCTTACAAATGCCGGTTAGTCTAATAAATTCTGAAGTTTTGCTGACACAGAAGCTTGTTGACTTAGATGGCACATGTAAGAAATAGAAATATGAGGTCTTCTCAGGTGCTCATTATTATTTATTCCGTATTGCCCAATAAAGCTGGAACCTAAATTAGTCACTGAAATGTAAATCTGATGTAGCCTAACTGTTTCTTTGGTTGTAAATTAGGTGCTGATGTAGCAGGAGGGAGAGGATACTATTTAAAAGGTGACGGTGTACTTCTTAATCAAGCATTGATAAATTTTGGCCTTGCATTTTTGAGGAAGCGTGGATATTCAGCGTTGCAGACACCTTTCTTTATGAGGAAGGAAATTATGGCAGAATGTGCTCAGCTAGCACAATTTGATGAAGAGCTGTACAAGGTATGCAAATTAATATTTGTGGTAGTTTCTTTTGTTATATTTATTGGCCTTGAATTTGCCACCTCCAGCATATTTGGCATACATTAATAGAGTTTTTCAATCCATGAGATCTTAAAACAATATTTATTTGATACATCCCTAAAATATTGTTGAATAGGGAGTTTTTCTAATTATCTGATTTCAAGATAGAGATCCATTTTCATTCTCACATTTGATAAAATGCCAGTTAATACTCTCCTATTGTTACTATTCTATGTTTAGTATGGTTTAGGAACTTGAAAATTGAAACTATTCACGCTCAGTTGATAATTTAAGTGTCGTGAAGTACCTTGCAGGCTTGCATAGTGACCTGCAAAATTGATCAGCTGTTCACTGCATAATTCCACAAAATTCAAGCATCTCGCTTTCTTGAATTCTGTCATTACTTAAATTGCTTTAGTATCTTTTCACAGCATTTGCTGTAGAAACATACATGTAAGAAGTTTGACTATTGCAGACTGAGTTTTTTCACGTCATTCTTGGAAGATCTATTAGTTCTTAATGCATGCAAGGTCCCTTTCTGCAGAAAACATGTGTATGATCGTAAAACCATTGTGAGCCATTCATCATATATCTATATATATCTATATATATATATATATATATATAGTTGGCCTTGTTTCTAATTTGAAGAAAGCAATACTTGGATAAAAAAGGAAGCTAATTGAAAGGCTTTAAGATGAGAAAGATCATTTATTTGAGAAATTTAATCTGTTGTCACCTTTTGTTGTTTCACTTAACCTTTTTGGCTGCCAATTTTGTTGCTTTGAGGCCTACGAGGCTTAGATATGACAAACTGTATGGATGCAACTTTTGGGCACAGTTGAAAAAGGGATTATTTTTTGAACTCTCTTGAGAGAACATCAAATATTTTGGATATATATTTTACTTTTTGCACTTCTCTAAAAACAGGCATCATTCTCTTTTTGTCATATATCTTCTGACAATTAGTGCTATGATTTATAATCTTAAGGGAAACCATGACACTTTTTTGGACTGCCCTTGAGATATATTTTCCCATTAAACAACTTGTATTTCAAAAGACCAGTTAATTTCTTGTGGGACCACATATTGGCTCAGAGCAAACCCACAAACATAGAAACGGTTTGATGGCTTCTTTGTGGCTACCTCAGCACTGTAATATTTCAGGCAATAACTTTAAATACCTTTCCTCAGTGTCAGTTGATTGGACCCTAATGCAAAATTGAAACTTTGATGGAAGATATATGCTGTTAAAATGGAATTTACTACTGCCAGTAGACTTGCCAGAGCTTAAAATTGATGGATCTACTACAATTCCAAGGCTAATTACACTTGGATGTTGGCAGCAATCTGGTGTGCATATAATTGAATCTGCCTGTCACCGGCCTGAAATTCTCTTCCAAGCAGGAAGCAATGAGTATACTAGGATGACAAGAAACAGACTTGGCAGGAGTACAGGCAACATGCTTACCAGAATAAGTGCATGTATCAAAAGTAATGAAAGGAAATCTTGGATGCATTAGAGATGAATTAAAAAGATGTATGCTACATTCAATGGCCTAATAAGCAAGTGGAGGAAAACAGATATGTGGCTGAACAAGAAAAGGCACAGCCAGAGCAGCAGATGCCTGTGGACAATAAGATGGGCTTGTTCAGAGCAAGCTGTGCATATGATTTCACTCTGTGAGCAATTAAAGACAAACAAATTTGTACTTTTTTTAGTGAAGAACATGGAACCCAAAGATCTACTAGGATGTTATACTAATTGATATATAGTGCAATCTAGCCAGAAAAATGGAGGGATTTACTATTTAAATGGATGTCAGTAAATCCTCCAAAATGGATAAAGCTTGTGGGTATTAAATGCTTTGGAAAATGAGTAAGACAATTGGCATGTAGCATGAAGACAAGTAGGTGCAAACTTGAAATTTATTTTTCTGTTCTAGTGCTAAAATAATATACATTCTCATGCTAACACATTATATATCACAGTCAGAACAACTTGGAGTGCTCACATTAAACAGAAGAGAAAACCCATTATTGGCAATAAAAAATGATGCCACATTAAATGGAAGACATCTATGTTGAGTTTGACTGCTTGATAAAATTCGCCAGCTTGCCATGTCTAAAATTATATCAAACAGCGGTAAAATATTAATAGGAATGTCAATACTCTTTAAGATCTATGATATCTTTTGGACTATTTTCGGAAAGGCTGAAAATTAGTGTCAACCATATTCAATTTTATTTGTCAACCAAGAACCCTTAGGTTCTAACCCATAGGTTCTTGACTCTTTAATCATGCAAATGCATTTGTAGGGTCATCATGAAACTCAGAATGCCTGTTTTAGGCCAGTTTTTGCTATTAACGGTCTGGATCATCATTTTGGTTGAGCTCTATCTAACTCTGGAAGTTGAATGTTCTCAGTGAATTTTGATCCTGCTATGTCAGGTTCCAAAGTTGTGCCATCAGAGATGCAGGCAGAGTCACAAGTAGTAGTTGGCAGAATCTCTGTTGGTACTCTATCTGAGTCCTTTGCTTCTCTGGCAAGGAAAGCAGGTCCAAGAACAGTTGTTTGCAGGTGAATCATGCTGATATACTGTGCACGTGCATAGATCAGATTCTGAGAGAATTTGTGTTTGGTTTCAATAATATCTCCTTAAGCTATTGTTTTATTTTCAGAGAAACATCTCAACAATCTCAAAAGTTAGTGTTCAGTGTTCATCACCATGAGTAGCTGCAGGAATTGCTTTAGTTTTAGAAGAACCTATTTTAAAAGAAGTGATTGGAATAGCTCTCAAGTCAAGCAGTCATTTGCATGGAATGAGTAGCAGTTGAAATGAAAGTTAAAGTCAACAGAGTGGTCGTAATGTACTAGTAATTAATCCTGATGTAGTTGTTTGCACCAGGGGGGGAGGTGCATATGTTGGATGGGTTTGCCATGGGGATGTCTGGAACATACTGGGTGAACAGTGGGAAATGTCCTTCCAAAATGAGGTTCAAATCTGAAGTACCTTGCTTTATTGTGGTACTTTGAACGTTGTTATCCCCTGAAATAAAACTTAGAAAAACTTATCCTTTTCCAATCCAAAGCCTAAACACAGAATCTGTGGTTAGCCAGCTCCTTAAACTGCAGTTCCTCTTGATAACAGTTAGCTACCGGTTCCAACCAGTAGGGATAACTGGTCCTGTCCGGACATTCCTTGCCAGTAGCAGTAAGTACCAAGAAATTAGGACAATTACTCCTTGATAGCTGTAGTCTGTAGCTATTAGTGACAACAAGATGGAATGACTGGTCTTTCCATACACATAACTTTGCTGTATAACCAGTCAGTAGAAAAATAACTCAACAAATACATTGAATAAACATAGTTTCAGACATAATTTTTTTTTGGTGACCTAATTTTGAATTAATTGTGGATTTGGGAAGAGTGACCTTACTTCACTAGGCTCTTTTATTGTAAAAGCTGAAATTGTTGTTATTACTGATATAGGTTTTGAAATGATTCTATTTAAGTTCAGAGCTTTGCCTTAAATCTCCACAACAATCATATAATAAGCTTTGAAATGGACAGGTAACTGGTGAAGGTGATGATAAGTATCTCATTGCAACATCTGAGCAGCCATTGTGTTCTTATCATAGGGGTGACTGGCTTCACCCTACAACACTACCCATAAGGTGATTGCTCTTTTGATCCATTTAATATTTGGGTTATTATTTGTAAGAAATAGTTTTTGGTTTGGTGGAATCAACATGCCATAAATTGCAAGGCATTTTGTCTTTCAAACTAGTTTTACTTTTTATAGCCAAACAAAAAAATTGTTCTACAATCTGGATCAGACAGTTTTCTTAGATGATAACAAGTTGTCAAAACTTTTTTTCTGCAGGTATGCAGGATATTCTTCCTGTTTTAGGAAAGAAGCAGGTTCTCATGGAAAAGATACACTGGGAATTTTTAGAGTGCACCAGTTTGAAAAAGTAGAACAATTTTGCATAACTAGCCCAAATGGAAACGACTCTTGGGACATGCACGAGGAGATGCTTAAAAATTCTGAAGACTTCTACAAGGAGGTACCTCCTGGGGAACAATTGGAATTTACTATGTCTAGAAGATGATTTCTCATTATCAAGGCTTGAATTTTCTTGCTCTGGATTTGCTTCCTTATAAAAGAAATAACTTATTGCTTCACTAACATAAATTCTGCATAGCAGCTCAATATTCCATATCGGATTGTGTCGATTGTTTCGGGTGCCTTAAATGATGCTGCCGCCAAAAAGTATGATTTGGAAGCATGGTTTCCTGCATCAAAGACATACAGAGAGCTTGTATCTTGTTCCAATTGTACTGATTATCAGTCCAGGAAACTAGAAATTCGTTATGGACAAAAGAAGGCAAGTCTAGTTTATGCATAAATATTTGGATCTGAGTTTTTAGGAGCAGGATAAAATGAGTTTTTGATTTTAAATGTTTTCTTTCATGTTCTGATTGCAGAGCAACGAGCAAACGAAACAGTATGTCCATCTATTGAATTCAACCCTCGCTGCAACAGAAAGGACTATATGTTGCATCTTAGAGAATTATCAGAAGCAAGATGGTGTAGAGATTCCAGAAGCTCTAAGACCATTTATGCTAGGCATTGATTTCTTGCCTTTCAAATAAGCTTCTGCCGAAGAGATCCATTATGATTTATAATCAATAACGATTACCGTTTCTTTACATTTATGTCTATCTTCTTGATCATATTCTATAACAACCTCCGATATGATTATTTTATAATGTTTTCTACCCTCAGAACAAAAATGTTTTCAATCAGAAGAGTTGTCATGGAAGCATGTCATTTGATGAATACAGTTAGATGAGCCAATAGTTGGGCAGGGTCTTATTGTTGGGAGGGTAGTTGTGGTTATGAGGTTTAGTCTTGCAACATATTATATTATATTCTGCTAATAATTCATTGACTTATAAATCAACAAATAACCAAATATTTGTAAGGTAGACCCTTACGTGAACACATGATGACTATTAATGTCATTTAAAAAATTACAAATACTCAGTATAAATTCAAGAAACTTTTTGTTATGTTTTACATAACATATTTTATAACTATCCAATGCAAGTGTTATTTATCAAATGAGGTTCTCATATGTACCAGTACTATTCTTATGTGTATGAATATTGCTCTCATTGGAGTGCTTCAAAATGGACATCTTAGATGGACATCTTAGCCCAACTTGTTAGTCCAACATGGCTCATAATTAATGCATTTATTTAATTTCTTTGAACCCTTATTCACTATTCAACCTAAAAGATGTAAGATTCACCATAAAAGCAAGCATAATAATTAATTAATTCACTAATTTCTGCAGCATCAATTGCTGAATTGGACATCTTAGTTTGATGGATGGCCTATAATAAATAATTATCCACAAAGAAAGTAAAATGGTCTTCTTTTGGGCATATTTATTCTAATATTAACAAAGACATTGTACCCATAGTTAAATTATAATATCCCCCTTAGTTTTTTTTTTAAATTATCAATACAATTTCACCATTGTTAGTGTTAGCTCCAAATATAAACCAACAAGAATGGTAACCCTTCACTTTTTGATCACCAAGATCCCAATGTGGGCGAGGTGAGAGCATAGAGTGCCAGGGATTGTTAGCAAACTAGAAAATGAAATGCAAGTTGCAAGTGGCTAGCCGACCATCTAAGAAAGTAAATACTGGAAATACAAAGAGTAGGCGAATAAACGACCATGAAAGTTCAACCACTTATTTAGCGAGAGTGAAGTTATTACAATTAATAAGTTGACAAGTCGACCATGAATCCACACTACCTCTTATTCAACAGGGGAAAATTTAAACAATATGTGTTGAAAGTAAAATAAGACTCAAAACACTTCTTTAGTGAGTAATTACAAACATAAAATGCAGAAATTAAATGACAGCTGTTAGTACTACTAATTAGCCTTACAAATGATGAAGTTTCAGCTGCACAAAACAGTTTAGTATTTGCAACCAAATACATTAGAAAGTTAGAGAAATATTCCCTAACTATAATAATGTGAAAATGATAAAAAATTAAGCACATTCAGCTATATATCAGATTTGATAAGTAACATAAATGTAACAAAAAATTAGACCAGCAGTATAAAATTTCACCAATATGTTCATATCTCTCTTCAAACACCTCTGATGAAGATGAAACTAAATGCAAACAGAGCTAGGAGCTGGGCGATAAGTACCAATGGAGAAACCTTGCCAAATATCTTTGGATTATTTGTGCACGCTTACCAATGCAACCATAGTAAAAACCTCAATCTCAAAAAAGGGGCAATCAACTCTAGAAATTCAGACACCAAAAAATATGAAACTTTGTGCAAAGGGGCGCTCTAGCAAGGAAAAACCATAGAACCAATACCCAAAACCAAGAGAAATTCGCCCAATGAGCTATCAATGAAAACGTGCTACGGTCAAACACGAACCGACAACAATAAAACAAATTATACAACAATTTGCTTAAATAAATCAGAAATTGAAGCTCTATCTGCACTCCTGAGTGAAGCACAGTCTTCAGTAAGTCCAACTAGGTACTATCTTTCAAGCATGAAGATTGGAAGAAGAAGCTAAGAGGTATGCATTCCTCGAAGCAAAGTTATGAAAATATTTCAGCAGCATAACATGCATAATTTCCAAAAGATGAGAATGAATGAGCAAGGTATGAATAAATAGACTCTTCTTGGAAACTGAATCACTTTGTAACCTCCAAGAAGAATATGAATTACTTCATCTTCCCAAGAGGGACGACCAAACACCAATTTGAAACAATAATTTTAAATTATCTTGTTTTGCTCACTTCCCTAGTCGTCCACTTTACTTTGGCATATATTTCAACTTTAATATATTTATTTCTCCACTTTAGGCGTCCAAGTATAATCCCCTCTTTTAAAAACAACTTAAAGTTATACGCCTAGGCATAGGGGGCCAAAAGTCACAATAAAATATATTATGACTTAAGTTATAATCTTTCCTTTTTGAGCCCAAGAAGGTTGGAGAAGCCAACGCCCAAACAAAACTGCCTTATTGCCAGAACTAGAATGGTGGACTGAAGAAATAGCAAACTGCTATAAATAGTAAGTGTTCCCAAACTTTATTTGAACACAAATTGGGTAGTTGTCATGACTTACTAAAAATATTAAGTGTATGGAAAGGTTAATAGAATTATATGCATGTTACACCCTTTGGAGATCTTTGAAAACTCAGAAAAACCCAGAAACCTTTCCTGCATGCAAGGTACTAGATAGAAATGCATGTCATTTTCATAAAATGCATGTTACCACACCCTGAAGCTTTCTAAAAACCCAAAAAACTCCATAATGCTCACTGTCAAACTCTTGCATGCAAGCCATCAAAAGCTCAGCTTAAACCTCCTGTAAAATAGGAAACCCTAACTTGCATTTTTGACCAGCCTACGAATTTTCAGAAATACGCTATCAGTCCACAAAGAGCGTAGGGCTAAAATGGGGACATTACAGTCCGCCTTTCCCAAAATTGCTTGTCCTCAAGCAATGCCACTACACTCCAAACTAATCCACATCCAAACAAGAAGGATCCTAGGGCCCATGTCCATATTTGAAAAGACCCACCATGCTGATGCTACGCCACTCTGATTACACAAATTAAGCCATTATACCAGAACTGCACTAACCTTCCCTGCAACCTCAAAGAGTTAACATGCATGAAATTCAAACTAAGAAACATAGAAAGATTGGAATCAAGACGTTGCAATATCTCACACCCAAAAGACTTTGAGTCAATATCTGCAATGCCAATGACTATCAACAAAGAAGAATAATCTAATCAACTCAAAAACATTCTCATCAGCATAACTCTTCAAAGCATTAAGCAAAGTCACGACTACCCTTGTGACTCCTTCAAGGCTTCTTACAAAGAGGAAAACAACTCTTTGCAAAAGCTCATTAGTCTCATCCTCAAAATTCCACAAGGATGTACAATGCCCCCTCTGAATAATTTTGATATAACCAAGAAGATTCCTAGAAACTCTCACAAATTCCTCTTCAAGAGTCTCAAAATGACGAACTCAATCGAGCAAAGGTTCGCTGCCCCAAACATTTGTACAAGAAAATGTACAAAGATAGCCTCTGGAAAAGAGCTTGAACACTATCCAATACTGATTTAGATCACCCCAATCCATCATTTCTCCCATTTGAGGCCAAAAATCTTCTCTGAAAAGAGATTGTGAAGTGAAAAAAGGAATGTACGAGCTGCCCATCAAGTTTGAAATAAATGACTTAAAATTTGATTTAAGAAAAATCAACATGCAAGTAATTGAATCGCTGTTGCAACACTGAAAATCAACATTCATTTTGACAAATTTGCTCATGTTTAAGGCTGGAAACGCCCTCTAAAACTCGATTACAACAAAGAACCATTCTTTGCTCAACTTTCCTCTCCAAGCCACCAATTGATGAGCAGAAGGAACCCAAAATTGGCTGATAAAGAAGGAATCATCATCCAACAATTTGAAAATCTGATGCTTATTACTCCAAAGATCCTTCTTTTCACATGTAGCAAGCTCCATCAAACCATGTTGAAAATCCCATGCATGGATGCTCAACCATAGGTGATTACCAACACTTTAAAACAAATACTCATGTTCCTAAATGTTGGTTAGAACCAAGGGCGATCTCCAAAGACTGATGTCCCCTTTTATGAACCTTTGAAGCCACACCAAGAAAGCTTCAACAATAAGTGTACATGAATCAATGTCTTCAAATCCCATCCCAAAAAGAGATTTAAATGAACTAAATTATCACTCAACTCGAAAGATGGATTATCAAACATGTACACATCCTGATTTGGTCCTTCTTAACCCCACACTTTGTGGATAACAAGTCTGAAGTCTCCACTCCTTATTGCTGTAATAAAACCTTCAACAACAACCAAACCATATTTGAACAACATATCAATGTCAAAGATATGGAAGTCACCATGGATCAATACTTCCAACCTTTGATGATACAAATCTGCACTTGCAACCCTCAATTTCTTAGGGAAATCCTCCAATTCAAACTCTTCTTGAAGACAATCAAGCTCTTCATTTACTTGCTTGATTTCTTCAGCTCTTAATTCATTCTCTTGTTCTCTGAAACATTTGAAATCAGCTAGCTGATCTTCTACCTCCGTTAGAGCCCACTGAGCATTCTCTAACATGTCCTTCGTTGATTCAAGCTCAAGAGTAAGTCCATGAACCTTTCTCCCTTTTCCTTGGAATTCACTAATGGCCTTCTTTGCAAATTCAGAGGCATAATCCCAATCTCTAATCCAACATAGATATTTTGATTTCATAATTTCCAAGGAGTCTTTGATGAATTGCAAATTGAAGAGGGTGACTCCACCCCTAACTCGTACTTGTCACTCTTCATTCAAATTATGTGTGCGATCAACTTTGAATAGGACTTGCACTTCATCTTCAATGGATATCATGAATTGACCTTTCCACTCATTAAAGTGCAAGGATGGTGAATTGCTAATAGGCTACCTTTCAAAATCAGAATTTTGTTTATTGTCTTCGTTGCCCTCATAGCTGCTCCAAGACTCTAGTCTTTCACCACCCATCAACTGAAAATGCTCAAGGTCATGAAGAGGATCATATTCTACCAATTCTTCGGGCCTTTATTTACAATCAACTACATGAAGAGGTAAATCTGATTTGAATTTGAGAACCTCTTTAAACTTTTCATTAGCAAGGGCCCTGTGGTCTTCTAGCTCTATTTTCCCTTCACTGTCTCCTTGATTACATGTTAAGGCAGCCCTCAACTTGATCAAAGAGTCATTATGCGGCTTTTCCATGCAAGCTTCTTTGTCAAAGACATCTTCTCCTCCAATGGCCATCTCATAGCTTGCATTGAAATCAAAATTTTGTACTTCATTGGGATCAAAGGGATATTTATTCCATATAGGTTCCTTGACAACCTTAGGTGCCTTCACACCCGGATTCCAAATGCTGAAGGGCTGATTATTTTGTTTAAAAAGACGATGCTCTTCATACTCCTTTTGGAGTGTTGACTCAATTAATGAGTCACCTCCCAACTCACTTAAACTGATATCTTCAAGAGTATCCCTTTCCAAGAGCTTAGTTTGATAATCAAACTCAAAACCACCCATGCCACCATCACTATAATAAAGTAAAGAATCATCAATGTTAGCCATTTTGAAGATTCTATCCTTACCTTCAATAAGCCCATACGTGAAGGTATATTATTGATTTCTTCATTAGTAGTCACAAGCATTACCAAGGAGGTCTTCTTGATTACTTGTCATAAATTCTTCATGTATATCCAAAACTGATGTTGCCTCATTGCACTCATCCTTAGCATGTACATACAAATGCATATCAATAGGTACATCCTTAGAAACCGCCATAGAATCATTGAGAAACAACATTTTATTCCCGTCTTTTGCATTAATGACCACCTCATTTATCTGCTCTGTCTTCTTCAAGTGAGGCTTCAATTTTCCCTCACATTGATTGAACAAATCTTTGATCAACATACCAACAGTAGAAGAATTCTTTCCTTTTGTTCATGAATGTTTAGCAAAAAAGATAGGACGGATTTTGAAATGCCATCCATCTCATTGATAGCTAAAACTAAAATGTTTCTCATTGTTGCAACTACATCCTCCTCTTGTTCATTCCAAGTTGAAATGAAGAGGTAATGGATCAAATAATATATTTGATCTTGCATTCCCAAATCTATCAGCAATATACTTGTTTTGAGTTCTAAAAATGTCTTCAATATAACAACTCTTCTAGAGTATTGACTGTTATCAGTTTCATCAAGATTTTGAAAACTTTCCACAATCATATGAAGAACTCTTTTCATAGTATCATCATCATAGGGCATCAAAGGTTCCAGAATTCTCATAACTTCACTAAAGCATGAAGAAACCAACAAACTTATATCTTCATTTGGATGCATTATCTAGTAAGGATGAATCAAAGAGGTCATTGTAGGTGATAATGCCTTCTTCATCATCTCAGAAGGTGACTGCTTCACTTGGCTCAAACACTGTTCCAACACATGAAGTATACTCACTTCATCTTCCCTTGACTGACATTCTTCATTGAGCCTTGTTCTTGTGATGTAAAGTGACCTTGCCAAATTTTTCTCTTTATCAGAAGTCATGACTTAAACTGAAAATGTATTCAACTTCAGGAATCTTTGGAAGTTGAAACTGAACTCTGTTATGCCCTCTGGTGTAGTATCGGATTTCCTTGTCACTCATCTAACAAATGAAGCACTAAATTCACAGGATGACAGGAAAACATGTTTTGATACCACTATAATATCCTGCTTAGTTTTTTTTTGAAATTATCAGCACAATTTCACCACTATAAGTGTTAGCTCCAAATATAAACCAACAAGAATGGTAACCCTTCACCTTTTGATCACCAAGAACCCAATGTGGGCGAGGTGAGAGCATACAGTGTCGGGGATCATTAGCAAACTAGAAAATGAAATACAAGCTGCAGGTGGCTAGACAACCATCTAAGAAAGTAAATACTGGAAATACAAAGAGTAAGTGGATAACCAACCATGAAAGCTCAACCACTTATTTAGCGGGAGTGAAGCTATTACAATTAATAAGGCGACAAGCCGACCATGAATCCACACTACCACTTATTCAGCGAGGGAAAATTTAAACAATATGTGCTGAAAGTAAAATAAGACTCAAACCACTTCTTCAGTGGGAGTAATTACAAACATAAAGTGCATAAATTAAATGACAACTGTTAGTACTACTAATCAACCTTACAAATGATGAAGTTTTAGCCGCACAAAATAGTTTAGTATTTAAAACCAAATACATCAGAAAGTTAGAGAAATACTCCCTAACTATAATAACATGAAAATGATAAAAAATTAAGCACATCCAGCTGTATATTAGATCTGATTGTAACAAAAATGTAAAAGAAAATCAGACCAACAGTATAAAATTTCACCAATATGTTCATATCTCTCTCCAAACACCTCTGATGAAGATGAAATTGAATGCAAATGGAAGCTAGGAGTTTGGTGATGAAGTACCAATGGAGAAAGCTCGCCAAATATCTTTGGATTATTTGTGGACGCTTCCCAATGCAACCACAATAAAACCCCAATCTCCAAAAAGGGGCGACCAGCTCTAAAAATTCATAGACATCTTCAAAAAATATGAAACTTTGTGCAAAGGGGTGCCCTAGCAAGGAAAAACATAGAGCCAATACTTAGAACCAAGAGAAATTTGCCTAATGAGCTACGAATGAAAACGTGCTACAACCAAGCACAAACCAACAATAGTAAAACAAATTATACAACAACAATTTGCTTAAATAAATTAGAAATTGAAGCTCTATTTGCACTCCTGAGTGAAGCACAGTCTTCAGTAAGTCCAACTAGGTACTATCTTTCAAGCACGAAGACTAGAAAAAGAATCTAAGAGGTATGCATTCCTTGAAGCAAAGCTCTAAAAATATTTCAATAGCATAACATTATCATAATTTCCAAAAGATGAGAATGAATGAGCAAGGCATGAATAAATAAACTCTTCTTGGAAACTGAATCACTCTGTAACCTCCAAGAAGAAATATGAATCACTTCATCTTCCCAAGAGGGACGCTCAAACAACAATTTGAAATAATAATTTAAAATTATTATTTTCTGCTCACTTCCCTAGGTGTCCACTTTACTTTAGCGAATATTTCAACTTTAATATATTTATTTTTCCACTTAAGGCGTCCAAGTATAATCCCCTCTTTTAAAAACAACTTAAAGTTATACGCCTAGGGACAAGGGGCCAAAAGTCACAATAAAATATATTATGACTTAAATTATAATATTTCCTTTTTGAGCCCAAGAAGGTTGGAGAAGCCAACACCCAAACAAAATTGCCTTACTGCCAGAAATAAAATGGTGGACTGAAATAGTTGAGTTTTTGCTAGAATAACACTGTCATAAATATAACTTACTAAAAATAGCAAACTGCTATAAATAGTAAGTGTTCCCAAACTTTATTTGAACACAAACTGGGTAGCTATCATGACTTACTAAAAATAGTAAGTGTCTGGAAAGGTTAACAGAATCAGATGCATGTTACACCCCTTATAGATCTCTGAAAACCCATAAACCTTTCCTACATGCAAGGTATTAGATAGAAATGCATGTTACCACACATTGAAGCTCTCCAAAAACCCAGAAAGCTCCATAAAGCTCACTGCTAAACTCCTACATGCAAGCCATCAAAATCTCAACTGAAACCTCCTATAAAATAGGAAACCCTAATTTGCACCTTTGATCAGCCTACAAATTTTTGGAAATAGGCTATTAGTCCACAAAGAGCGTAGGGCTAAAATGGGGACATTACATAAATCTCAAGCAAAGTTGATAGGTTGCAAATTTTCTAGTCGAGGCTATCTGTAACTATTTTTTCGGATCCTTAGCATTTGTTCATTGACCAAAAATGTCTTTTGGTTTAGTAGATGCAACAACCATATGTATTTATCAGCGAACATCAATCGATGTCGTACTCACCATTATAACAAATGATTAAATCACCTTTCATCACGAGGTCATGTTTTGTCGTAGATACATGTTTGAGGGTTTTTGTTGTTGAGTTCAAATTTTACTTCACTTCAATTATGTTTTGTTATTAGAAGTATAAATTTCTAAATTGATCTCATCCTAACATCATCGGATTCAATTTGCATATACCTCCTAACTTTCAATCCAATCATTTTTTTTACATTAATTAACTAAATTTTAATAATTTAATTAATTATTTTAGTATATTTTTTATAATTTAATTTTAATTTAAGAAGTTCAAATTTTATTTAATTAAATTCATCACTCATATTGTAATTTTCAAATTTATTTAATTTTTAATTTTTTTCTTAAATAATTAGTTGGCTAAAAATCAATCAAATAATTAATCATTTGCACAATCTTAAGCATCATTAGCCATGTCAACCTTGCACATGGCTCAATGTATGCACAAAAAATTATCTTATCAAATCTTATTTATATATAAAAATCTCTTGCCATTAAATTTTTTTGAATCTTGAACTCTGTCAAGGGCACCATTCCAAAGGTGCTATTTGGAGGTTTCTCATGTATTCTATCCTCTCAACCATCCTTAGCAATTGATATTTCAAATGTAAAGTTTATAAATAGATCATTGTATGAACTCATTTTAAAAACGATGAGATATTGGAATGCATTTATGTTGTTCAAGTGAGCGACTACATTTAATCTCCCATACACCAATCCATTTTAAGCACAACCACTATTGATGCAATAAGGGGCTTGTGGGTGAGGGATATATTATTATCTTTCATTCTTCATGAAGTCATTTAACTTAATTATAAGGTTGCATTGAGTAGTGAAACATGGTTTAGACTTAATATTTTGAACTCTTTATTTTTGTTTCAAATTACATGTACACTAGTAACACAACAATTTCCTTAATCTTTATTATAAGCCTAAGTAAATCTTTTAACACTTGAATTGTGTCTTTAATATTCTTACATTTGAAAGAGCCCATTCTTGGCGACTTCTCCATTCCTTATATTCTTGAAAGTTGGTCAAATTTGTAATATCATTCATATTTGATCACATTAAGTAAACCTAGTAGCCACATTTTTGGGTACCTTTATCTTACGAAACTCAATTATGTTGAATCTTTAGTCATTTTGAATTGTTTCTTCTTATGAGTTGAATTTTTACACAAATGAACTTCTTATCTCCATTTGGTGTTACGATTTTTTTGTAATACTAATCTAATGAAAGGTGAAGTGGACTAGAAAACTCTATAGATGGAATCCTATATAATGCTTACTTGTTGCTTCACAACTTTTCCCATTGAAGGCCTTATACATGTCTACATACAAAGTCTAAATGATGCCATTAAAATTTGTTTACATTCCAAATGTATAGGTTAAGGGTTTACATAACACATTATTTTAACACTTTGAATATACTAATCAATTATTGCTCATCATTATGAGAGGTTGAAGGCTTTTGATGGAAACACTCTACACTTTTGAATTAGGGAGTGCATATAGGATTTGATTAAAGAGTGTTTGGTAATAAAAGATAAATTTTATAACTTTTTCATAAGCACCTTGTTTGTAGTGAACCAAGTTCATAAATGTGACATTTGGGCCAACATTTGCTTGGAAGTGTTGTACAAATTGGTTTATAAGCTAGTAAAATGATGAGATTGAATGGTTAGGAAGAGATCAAAACTAATCCAACATCATGTCCATTAAAGAATGGGGAAAAAGTTCCACAAACATCTCATCTTAAAAGAGAGTCATTACACAAGGCAGTGAAAATAGAAATATGTGATTTTGGATCATCTTTGCCATTATATTTTTCAAAATGGGGAGCTTCAACACCCAAAGGAAGGGGTGTAGTGAAGAAGTCAAGTGATTGTGGCTACCATGGTAGTAGGTGGTAGTGAGGGGTTGCGGGCTAGTATAAAGTGAAGCAAGTTATTGTTGTAAGTGACCCACATTTTGCATGAGTTAGGTTATGATAAGGCTTGTCGTATGTAATGGGCAGTAGTAGTGGCAGTAGGAGAAGTTGAAGGAGGCTATAAAAATAATGTGTTATCATGGTATGGGATGGGATGGGATAACTTGTGTGGTGGCGAAGTGACCAATAGATTAGTTTAATGACAAGGGATATGTTTGACAAATATGTCCATACAAAACAGGGAGGGTTAGATACCAGAAACATAGAGGTGGCCACATATGTAGAAGTAGTCATGTGGTCACTTAGAGTCGACACAAACATAAAAAGCTGATTTTTCATTATATTTGAATGATAATCTTGATTCTAATCGCAGCTAGCCATTGTGGTAGACATCATTGTTTATTTTCAAGGCTATGACACGTGAGAAATCCAAACCATCTAGATGGTCACAAAATTGTGTCATAGACTATAGAATAGGGCCATAAGTGTTATGTACTTCATTATTGACATTAAATGTAGACTAATAATGTACAAAATGTTTATCCAATTGGCACACCTTAAAGTGGGGAGGCATGCAAATGGGAGCTTCATGATCAAGCCTCACTTGAAGTCATGAAATGTAGTAGTAGAAGTTGGTAATCGTGGAATACTTGGGCTATTTTGATTGAAAGAGAAGTTTGAGAAGTCTAAGGTTGTTTTGATTGGAGTTGTTTATGGTCTAGTGTAAGACATGTTGAAGTTTTGAATGCTCCTAAAAAAATTATTAGAATATAAATGTTAAGTTCTAAAACTCATAAAATATTTTATAAAGGCCCCACAACACAATTGAAATGATGAAGATTTTTTGGTAGTTTCGAAGTGTTTTTAATTTTTGTAAGAATGTTGAGTTTTCAAAAATGTAATGTAGGAAAAATAATTAAGATTTAGAATAACTTTTTTGTTTTTATTTCTAAATTAAATATTCTTATATTACTCTAGAATGTGTTGACAACTCGTTTTGACGTGTCTCTATTCTCTTTGTTCAACTCCCATGTTATGCCTTTGACTTGGTTTGCCCAATGTTGATTATTGATTAGAGACATCTCTTGATGAGTCTTCTTTGGTCAAAGTTTGCATGTGTTGTTCTTCATCACTCCCATGTACTTTCCAATGTGTTAAAAGTTACAATAATCCCAAATTGCTTGAAAAAAAGGTCAAGTTGATGATGTTGGTGAGTTCATTAAGTTGACAAGTAAAGAAAGGAAAAAGGGATGAGTTGTCAATGAGTTTGTTGGTTCATAAACTCACCAAAGGTGTGCCAAGGTTTCTAAGTTCTTCAAAACATTGAAACATAGCCAAAGGTACATTTTGACTAGGAAACCCTATCACTGCACTATTTCACCAACCCTCTCCCACTCTAGGACATTTTACCTACAAGAAGTAATCACACAACC
Organism: Sequoia sempervirens; assembly: GCA_007258455.2. Classification (NCBI taxonomy): domain Eukaryota; kingdom Viridiplantae; phylum Streptophyta; class Pinopsida; order Cupressales; family Cupressaceae; genus Sequoia; species Sequoia sempervirens. The sequence goes on from VDFB02271358.1 coordinate 980,502,227, forward strand.
TCTTAGTGTTCTTGTAGATTTCGTGAGCATTCTCCCATGCCATGGTACTTCATATTCAATAAACATGTTAATGTAGAGGAAATTTGCAAATGATAGAAAAACATTCCCCCATGCTTCCCTAGTACATCCAGGCATGTTTGGTTGCGATCCCATGTGTGTTTCATAGAGGAACAATGTTGAAAATGGAGGTAATTATGTAGCTTTAAAATTTGTAAAACTATTATACTGTAGATCTATATAAGTGTTCTTTGTTACACTTTCTTTGTGGATGATTATCTGTTTAGATTTATTTTACCATTTGTAGAAGTAGATAGAGGATTGTAGAAGAATAAGACCAGAAGAAAGAAGTGACACATCATATACCGTGGAGAAACCCTTTCAGGAAAAAACTCCACCAAGAATCAATGTATTATTTAATCTCATAATAAGATTACAATAATTCCAATCCTTGTTTGAGATGCTTATTTTTCCTTGAACAATTCTTCTTCACAACCTGCAATAAATTTTGATAAACTCTCTTCAACTTGCTGCAATAAATAGACAATAATGAGCCTTGTAAACTCCAAAGAGTTTACAATTACAAAGCACAATGCTTATCTCACAAAACCCACGCCTATCCTTTGCAAGTAGAGTTCTACAGTGAAGAACAATGTCAAAACAAGTCCATCCATTTGGGCGTCCCAAACTGAAGTCATAACCCAATGTTGATTATGAAGATATATTCTAAGCTTATCCTCAAAGTTGGCATCCAAGAATGGGCCCACTTAACTTAGCCTTGTAAAATATATCTTATCATGCAAAAGTGTTAACTCCAAGATGCCAACTTGGGTGCCCAAGGTGGGTCCAAGTCAATCTCTATTAACTGAAACAATTCTCTCCATCAATTCATGCAAATACCATGCATGATTAATCATCCCCACTTAACTGAATGTGTCACCTGTTATCTGTCATTCAACTCAAGTCATTAGTCATGCATTCCAAGTCAACTGAAGTCAACTAGCATTCAACTGAAACTAACTACATGCAACTGAAGATAACTGAACCATAACTGAACTGAACTGAACCGAATTGAACTGATACTGAACTGAACTTAACTGAACTGAATTGAACTGAACTGAATTGAATTGAACTGAACTCCATACATGTAAACATTAATCCCTAACTTCTAGGATCTTTACATGCATTACTGAAGTGTTATCTCTTACTACAAACAGTTAACTCAAGGTGAGTTCCACCTTCCATGTGGGTGCCCCATGTGATCCTATTTTGTAGGATCTCTTCATGGGTGTCCCCACATGTTCCTATCATTTAGAATTAATTGCAAATGTCAATTTACATGTTCATTTCATTCAAATTTAATCTCTTTCTAATCCTAGTGTTGGGGAACACTTTGCAAGGACTTAGGAGATACATGAAACAATGTTTAGGATTGCAATTAAATGGCATCCTATTCCAAACATTCTCCCACTTGACATTATACATTGCAATTATTCTAAACAAGGAATCATTATTATAAATCAAGTACAAGACTCAAGGCCAATGGCCTTCCTACACCAACTAATCAATCCATGCCAACTTCAAATGCAACCTACATAATCATGAAGCTCCAAGAAAATGATTAAAACCAAGAGAACTTATATGTAGGAATTGGTTTCATAAGATAATTTGCAACACTAATTAAAGTGTCAATTTTCTCAATTAATACCTTCCCACTCTCAACCATTTCTCGCACAAAGTGATACTGAACATCAATATGCTTAGTACAAGCATGATACATAGTAATTTTTGGCTAAACACATAACACTCTGACTATCACATTCAAGTTTAACTTTACTTGCAATTACAACCAATACCTTTCCCAAGTCTCTGTATCCAAATTGCCTCTTTGGAGGTATGTGAAACCGCCAAGTGTGTAGAACTCACGTCCAACTGAGGTGTAGGCTACTCAGTCTTTACTGTTGAAAAAGCTTTTCTTACAAGTAACCATTCCAACATATATCTCTTACCATAAGAGAACTCAAGCCTCACCTATTTCTCCAACTATCCATGAGGACCTGTAACGGACCAATCCATGCCAAACTCCAAATGCAACATAGCACTATCATGAAGTAATCAAGCAAACGATTAATGTACCCAATACTTAAGAGAACTTCACAAGATCAATGTCAAAGCTCCAATCAGGATATACTTGCTAATTAACACTTCAATAATGCATGTAAAGATCCTAGAAGTTAGGGATTGATGTTTACATGCATGTAGTTCAGTTTAGTTCAATTCATATCAGTTTAGTTTAGTTTAGTTCAGTATCATTTCAGTTCAATTCAATTCAGATCAGTTTAGTTTAGTTTAGTTCAGTATCATTTCATTTCAGTTCAATTCAGTTTAGTTAAGTTATGGTTAATTTATCTTTAGTTGCATGTAGTTAGTTTTAGTTGAATGCTAGTTGACTTCATTTGACTTGGAATGCATGACTAAATGAATTGAGTTGCATGATAGATAATAGGTGACACATTCAGTTAAGTGGGGATGATCAATCATGCATGGTATTTGCATGAATTGATGGAGAGATATGTTTCAGTTAATAGAGATTGACTTGGACCCACCTTGGGCGCCCAAGTTGGCATCTTAGAATTAACACTTTTGCATGATAAGATATATTTTATAAGGCTGAGTTAAGTGGGCCCATTCTTGGGTGCCAACTTTGAGGATAAGCTTAGAATATATCTTCAAAATCAACGTTGAGTTATGACTTCAGTTTGGGACGCCCAAATGGATGAAGGACTTGTTTTGACATTGTTCTTCACTGTAGAATTCTACTTGCAAAGGATAGGCGTGGGTTTTGTGAGATAAGCATTGTGCTTTGTAATTGTAAACTCTTTGGAGTTTACAAGGCTCATTATTGTCTATTTATTGCAGCAAGTTGAAGAGAATTTATCAAAATTTATTGCAGAAGAAGAATTGTTGAAGGCAAAAGAAGCATCTCAAGCAAGGATTGGAATTATTGTAATCTTATATGAGATTAAATAATACATTGATTATTGGTGAGTTTTTTCAATTTCTCCATGGTATATGTTGTGTCACTTCTTTCTTCTGGTTATTCTTCTACAATCTTCTGTCTACTTCTACAAATGGTAAAATGAATCTAAATAGATAATCATCCAACAAAGAACACTTATATAGATCTACAGATAATAGTTTTACAAATTTAAAGCTACATAATTATCTCCATTTTCAACATTTATCAAAGCTAACAGTTGGGGTAGAGTTTGGGATGCCTTTCTCTTAAAATTTTGAAGGTTTTTTGGCTGGGGGAGCTTTTACTATTGTGTTATTGCTGATTTTGGAAAGTAATTTTGTTACAATGCGTTTGATTTCTCGTTTAGATATTGAAAGATTCAATGGATCTAGTTATGAGATGGAAACTAAAATGGAGGATCTCCTTGAAGAGAGAGATTAGTGGTTAGCTGTTGGTAATGAGATGAAGTCACCTATAATGATGTCAGATGAAGATGAAGCTTGATAAGAAGGCAAGAGGGACCATATGATTATGTCTTGCTGATGCTTTTCTCTTGAATATTTTAGAAGAAACTACCGCATATAAGTTGTGGAAGAGAATAGGTGATATCTATCAAACCAAAAGTCTTACAAATAAGTTGTATTTGAAAGATAGTTGTATTCTTTAAAGATGAAAGATGGTGATTCTGTTGCAAATCATTTGAATGCTTTTAATTTGATTCTAATTCAATTAGCATCTGTAGATGTAAAGCTAGAAGATGAAGATAAATGCATATTGTTACTTTGTTCTTTACTAGAATCTTGGGAAAATCTAATTGTTGCTATCAATGGTAGTGGTGTAGATCTGAAGATGGAAAATATAATTCCTACTCTCTTATCAGAGGAGATGAGGAGGAAGTCTAAAACGGAAATCCAAGATGTGTTGTTTGTAAAAGGTATTCCTAAGAAAAAGCAACCTAAGGGAGACAAGGAAAGGAAGGTAAGTCAGAAGGATGGAGTATGGTGAAGTGTTAGAACTGTGGTAAATCAGACATGTGAAGAAGGATTGTAGGAACAAGATAAAGAGTTTTGATTCTTCTATAGAGGAATCCTCGGATGACGGTAATCATGCTTTGATCATTTCATGTAAAAATGTTAGTGATGACTCTTTGCTTGATGTTAAAAAGTGATCTTCATGAGGAGGATGGTAGTCATGATGCCATGTGTAGCTTGTACCATGGTTCAATGGGAGTTGTTGGAAGTGACGTGGATGCATCATTGGTAAGGTTTTCTTCATGTGATTGGGGATATGGTTTTTTCTTGGTTTAGAGTGGTTGTTATTATGTTATGGTTTACTCTTGATATGCATTTAAAGTTTGGCATGGTACTTGTTCTCTTGAGACTAGGATGTATATATGTTATGGTGCATGTGATCTCCTAGTAGGATATGGCTAGATCATGTTGTCATGTTTATGTTCCTGATTCATGATTGGAGCTTTGACATTGATCTTGTGAAGTTCTCTTAAGTATTGGGTACATTAATTACCTCTATTTTTCAACAAACGATGTCTGATGGACATGAACATCCCTTATTGTGTACTAGTCATAATATTTTTAGATTCAATGAAGATTTCATGCTCCCCTTTGGTTGGTTGTGGTTTGAAAACAAAGAGGGTATTTGAGGCCCAAAGTTTCATTTGCAGAAGGAATGAAAAATTGAAAAAAACATTTAAATAGCTAATATAAAAGAGATTCATAGGGATCCCTAGAGTTTCAATTTTAGTACTTGACATTATGTCTTTGGTATTCTATTTATCCAAGTTATCCAAAATTTGTAACAGAATCCATGTAACCTTCAAAGAGTGAATATAATGTGCAAATTTAACCTTGATTGAGTGCCTAGATGTATTATGTTCATTTATGGTTGGTTGATTAGCCAGAGAATTGTAAAATATTCACAAAATTTTTGTGATGTATCTTTTCTAAATAATAAAACAAATGTTCATGTTTACTTAATGATTGCAAATCATTACTCATTTAATATTCTACAATTCCAAATATCTTTCTGAATGTGTGTCTAGAACATAGTTTTTTCTTTTGTGAGATCTTCATTAAGACATCATCATTGGTTTCCATTTTACATCTTTTAGATAAATTCGGTAACTTTTTTCCCAATTGAATATAGGTACTAATCTTTTATTTTCTCCACATTCCATCACCTCAACACATAAGAACAAACTAAGCACTATCTTCATATTTAGTTTATGTTGTTTTAGTTCTTTCTAGGTTCCATGTGTGACAATGCATAAAAATAATAGGGATTGCTATATCCATATTCTCAAGAACTTCCCATGGTAACCCATTTTTCTATTTCAGTGAAGGTGCTTAACCTTGCATGATCAAGCCAACACAAATTCATAGTGACAACTGAAGTAGGGGTACACTATGTAGTGGTTATGGTTTGTGGCAAGAAATTTTTCATTTGCTATAATTTAATCTAAGTCAATACCTTAGGGAGCCCCATTAGTTTAGTAGATCCAAAGTGAAGGAGTTCCTACCCACCACAACAATTGGTTCTAAGTTGTTGAAAACTTGATCATAAGTGTGTGGTCTTATTTCTAAATTTGACACACGTAACATTTAGGAAACTATTCAACTTTACATATTTGGGACCTACAAATCTAGTCACAAAAAATGGTGTAGTTGTTGGGGATGAAATATCATGGTTTCTATTTTAAAACCCTTGTAACACAATCATCAAAGAAAGATCTAGTTTGGGTAAGTTGATAACTCATCAACTTACACTAACAAATTAGTACTGCTGCTAAGGAATATTTTTGAATATATTCATATTTTGAAGACCTTGGTTAATCAATATTTAGGGTAGCCAAGAAGTGAAGTCATTGATTGGTATCACAAAGGCATTTCTGTCAATGAAATTTTGTCTTTCTTGATTGAGGGGAGTGGTGACTTTGTTTGATCATCAAATCCAAAATCTAGTTGCAAATTGAATTTTAGTTATGGAAAGTGGAAGATGACCCATAGATCATTGTGGAGAAAAATAAATTTCTTCTAGCACAAGGAGACAATAGGTCCAATGGAGAGAAAAAAATCCTAGTAAGTCATCTACACATTATCCTCGTGATACCGAATTAGTTAGTACATTTGGTGGAGGTGATGCTTTTATTGATTTAAGAGATCAATACCAATATACCTTAGATGACCCAATCAATAATATGATTAGAACTCATAGAAGAACTCTTAGATGTAATTGTGTCATGAATATAAATGAGGAAAGTGGGATTAAGAAGGAAAAATTGATCTCATGAATTGCATACTAAGGGTGTAGACAAATCTTTCCCTACATCCACATGTAAGAAATTCGAGGAAAGGTCCACATTGTCATTCACCTATCACTTCTCTTGAAATTGAACAAGAACATGACTTTCCTTTCCATGATGATGATGTTTCCATTCAATTAGAGATTGAACGGAGGGAAAGATAGTTTGATCAACATATATACCTGATTGAAAAACTTAGACAAAGACAATGTGAGATACAAGCCCAAATTAAGTTTCAACAAGGTCAAATTATTGAACACACTCAAAAAGTGAACCAAAATCAAAATATTGCTAAAAAAAAAGGAACCAAAGCATTACTCAAAATATCCCAAATTAACAAGCACACAACTTGCAATACAATCAACAAAATCATAATCAATTTTATCACAACAATAAAATATTTTTCAAAATATAAGAATACCTCTCAGAAGATGAGCTTATGGATTTTCTCTAGTTAGATATCCATTGGGAATGGAAAGATATAGTTATATTGAATTTCATGGCATTTTGGGTTATCCTAATTTGATTCCAAACGAGATTGGGGGAAAGTGCCAAAATTTCAAGGCAACAATGTTGTCACTCATGAAGATCACTTGAGACACTTCATTGATGTGATAGATAAGTATGAGATAAAGGATGAAGATTCCATTATGAGTCTCTTTGTGCAATAATTGGAAGAGAGTACAAAAGAATGGTACATAAGCGACAACATAGACCATGGGATGAGTTTATGAGAGTTTTCTAATTGTAGTATGATGAGTGGATTGATCCTAAATTTATAATCCACAAGCTAATTACTATCAAGAAAGGGGTAACTCAAGGTGCTACTAATTTTTTAATAGTAGGTTTGTAATGACCACGAGGAAGGTCCCTCCCAAAATGAGGCCAAATGAATGTGGCTACTTTTGTACTAAGGAGCATTTGATGCTAATTTGGGATGTTGTAGCTTGTGTGATAAGAACCCTTCGACATCGAGGGAGGCATATGCCATGCCAATCAATATTGAGAGCAACATGAAAGCATCTAGTAAGAATGTCAAGGGTGCTAATGTGAAACTTTTAAGAATGAATGCAAATATTTCAAGTAATCTTCTTATAGTTGAAGATAAACTTGATAAGTTAATGGGGACAAAGAAAGATCTCTCATATAGGGTTATAAAAAATGAGAAATGATTAACTCCTAATGGTGTTGCCACACATTTTAACCAAGGTCAAAGGCTACATAATAGACCCTATAATCATGATTTTTCCAAGAGACCCAAGAAAATTGAAAAGTAGATTATTCCAAGGCATAAAAATCAAGGACACCAAGAGAGATACATCCTTGATCCCTTGAGGAAGGATCATGCAAGATTTTAGGAATATTTATTTTTGTGTGAATTTTTTATTTGCCTCACAATCCAACAAAATGTGTTGTTACTATAACACTTGTAAAAGAGCAATAATTCCAAGATGAAGATGGTAGACTTGAGTATTAGGAAGATGATAATGTGGACCAACTTGATGTGTATGAAGAAGATGAATTATTTCAATATGATCATTGGAAACCCTTACATTTGTTATGAGTTATACAACACAATTTAATTAGCTCAAAGAATTGATACAACAAAGATACACGAGAGAAAAAATATTGGATGAAAACATCAAAGCTCTCACTGAGGTGGTTGTCTTACAAGTCCACATTGAGTTCTAGTTGAGAAATAGGCAATTATGTACCAATGATCAAGCTAGAGGTGCCCTTGTACTATATTTTTTAGCTACACAAACATCCAAAGGAAAAGAAGTGGAAAGCAATATAAAAAAGAATGCAAATATGACTACTATAAGGTCACCACCTAAGAAAGAAGATGTATATTTTGGATGCATCCTTGTAGAAAGGTATGCCCCTAAAAATATGTCATGTCTCCTTTCTCCCACAAATGACTCTACCAGTATTAATTAAAAATATTATTTTTAAACACTCAATATTTTTGTGAAGATATTTCTCACTTTGGGTTCTCCTTTTGGGGATAATTTGGAGTTTTTTTTGATTCTTTTATGATTTAGCACTTCAACTTCAGGACAACAAGCATTAGAAAAACATATTGGGTCATGATGAAAAGCCACTTCTTGTAATTGCAATTTTCATTTTAGGTGTGCTAGTTGAGTCAACTTGGAGGTTCATGTGATATTGTGGGTCAAGTTGAGTTTGAAAGTTCAAACAAACAGGGCACTATTGTTGGGTTCTTGGGCTTATCAATGTTGGATATGTGACATTATATTTGCTATTCTAAGTTGATTTATGTGTCTCCATATTCTTTGGAAAGTGTTCTAGGGACTCGAGGGACAAATATTTATTATTTATTTTTCTATGACAAATTGTAATTGCATTCAAAGAAGTGGACCTTTATGGTGGCGTTCTGAAATTTTGGAGGATATTCTCTTGGGTGTCCGACTTTGTGGGGTAACATTTTGGTTTGGATGTTGTTGCTTGTTATTTGCATGTTTTACATGCTCTTGCATGTTGGGTGCTCAGGTTTGCATGTTGGTGCATGCTCTTGCATGCAACCGTTGAAGCCGTTGGTGAGTTATGGAGCACTCGAGTTTGACCAATTCTGATTGGCTATGGGTTAGGCGACCATGTGAAGGCCATGTGATAATTTAATATTTTATTCCACATTTATGGGATGTCCACTAAGGGGGGAATGAGTTTTCTAGGTGTTTTTTCTTGTTGTTTTGAGATACCATTTACGGTATTCTCTCCCACAAAATTCTATATATTGGAGTCTTGAGATGGTGGTTTGTAAGAGTTTTTTTGTAGGTTATCAGAGCGATGAAGTGCTACCAGATTACATAAATGATTGTTGTATTGATGTACTTCCTTGAAGGTTAATACAAACATTGGATCTCTTTGGGTGTGGTGTTTTTTCTTGCAAGGGTTTCTCCACGTATATCTTGTGTCACTTGTATTTGATGACTTGTGGTATTGCATATTTTTATTTCATTGTTGCAATTTCCAATCACTTAATCTTTCTATGGTAATCTTGAACATATAATTTCAGATTTGCAACCACTTTAATAAGTTCATATTGTTGCAAGTTATACCTTGATTTCCAACATTTGGTATCAAAGCTAATGGTTTTGTTAAGAGAGGGATGCCTTTCTTTTGAGTGTTGAATATTTTTTGGTTGTAGTGGGAGCTTGTGCATTGTGGGTTTTGCAGATTTGTGAAGAAGATTATAAACTATGGCTTCTACCTCTTGTGTAGATATTGAGAAGTTCAATGGCATTGGCTACAAGATGTGGAAGTTGAATATGGAGGATCTCCTTCAAGAGAGATTTCAATGGTTGGTAGTTATAAGTGAAAAGAAACTAGAACCATCTAATGAAGATTGGAAGAACATGGACAAGAAGGCACATGGAACCATTCAGTTGTGTCTTGTAGATTCTGTCCTCTTGAATGTTTTAGAAGGATCTATCACATTCAAGTTGTGGAGGAGGATAGGTGAAATCTACCAAACAAAAAGTCTAACTAATAAGTTATATCTCAAAAGATGTTTGTGTTCTTTGCAAATGAAGGATGGTGATTTTATTACAGAACATTTAAATGATTTTAATATGATTATAAGTCAGCTTGCATATGTAGATGTTAAGATAGAAGAAGATAAATGTATTTTGATACTTTTTTCTTTAACCAAATCTTGGGAAAATCTAATTGTTTCCCTAATTGGTGGTGGTACAAAATTGAAGATGGATAGTCTCATATACTTCTTTCAGAAGAGATGAGGAGAAAGTCCATGAATGTGGGCTACCAAGATTCCTTGCATGTGCGAGGAAGGTCCAAAGAAAAAGGAGGGCCTAAAGGGGACAAAAAGAGAGACAATTCTAAAGGACGTTCTAAAACCCCGAGGAAGAGTAGAGTAAGGTGTTGGAATTGTGGTAAGAAAGGGCATGTGAAGGAGGTTGATAGAAAGAAAGAGTTTAGATGCTACAAAGTCCTCAAGGATAGTGATTTTGATGTGTTGTTTATTTTTTCTTATACTATTAGTGATGATGTGGCTATGATTCGGGTTGGTGGTACCATATGACTCATCACAAGGAGTGGTTTATATATTTAGCATGATGGGGGAGAGGTTTTCCTTGGTGATAATAACCTAAAAGATTGTTGGTAAGGGAAAGGTAAAGTTGTGTTTTAGTGATGGGAGGTTAAAAGCTGTCTTGTTTTACATATTCGGGACTTGTGAAATTTGCTTTATCCAAGTTGGATATTTTGGAATGTATGTGACATTTGACAAGTCTTGTTGAGTTGGTAGGGGTTTGTTGTAATTTCTAAAGGATCTCAGATAGGGACTTGTTTAGGCTTAATGCCTCACTTTTTGTAACTTGCTAATGTAACTAACGAAAAATGCATGTATGTTGTTGCACCATATATTGGGTCACATAAGTGAAAAGGGTCTTAAGACATTTTGAATAAAGAGTTGGTTAATTATTTTTTGTTATTTTGTTGGTAAAATGCTTTTTGTGAGCATTGTGTGTTTGGTAAACAAAATAGATCATTATTTCCTAATGGGACTAATAAAGCTAAGAGATTATTAGAGATCATTCATTCAGATGTGTTTGGACCAGTGGATGTTGACTCTTTGGAACATCTCGTTATTATGTTACTTTCATTGATGATGTGTCAAGATACACCTGGATTTATTTTATGGATGCAAAATCTAAAGTTTTCAGTAAGTTTAAGAAATTTAAATCCTTAGTTGAGAAGGAAACAAATTATAAGATAAGGGTGTTGAGATCTGACAATGGGGGTGAATATTGTTCTAGGGGATTTTATGAGTTCTATAAGCATGCCAATATTGTTTGGCAAAAGACTACTCCTTATACACCTCAGCAAAATGGGGTAGCAGAAAGAATGAACCAAATCTTGATGGAAAGAACTAGGAGCATGTTGAGTGGTGCTAAGCTTGACATATGCTTTTGGGTAGAAGCTGTAAGTACTACATGTTATTTGGTTAATATATCTCCTTGTTCAAATCTTGTTGATACAAATCCTTATGAAGTGTGGATAGGTAGAAAGCCTTCTGTTTCACATTTAAGGGTCTTTGGTTGTGAGGCTTTTGTTCATGTGCCTCAAGAGAAGTGTTCTAAGTTGGATCCAAAAGCACAAAAATGCATCTTTGTTGGGTATAGTGAGAATGTAAAAGGTTATAAGCTTTGGAATCCACTAACCCATATAATGGTTTTCTTTAGAGATGTTCTTTTTAGGGAGTTTAGAGCTTACTCAGGTGAAGAACAACAAAAGGAGAAAGATAAGACAAAATCAGTGCACTTCGAGAAAAAGATTGAAAAGAAAGAAGATACACATGTGGAATAAGAACCCCTTACTCCTACCTTTAGAAGATCCATAAGACAACAAAATCCAATTGATAGGTATAGCCCATCCAATTTTTGTTGTGTATTTGCTTTGTTGAGTATTGATGATGAACCTAGGTCCTACAGGGAGGCTCTTTCTTTAGAATAAAGTGAGTCTTGGATGCAGGCCATGTAGGAGGAGATGACAACTTTGGATAGTTGTGATACCTAAGATCTTGTGATTTTTCTAAAAGGAAGGAAGCCCATTGGTTGCAAGTGGGTATTTAAAAAGAAATTTGGAGTAGATGGTTGGTTAGGGAAGTACAAGGCCAAATTGGTGGCCAAGGGCTACTCCTTATAGAGAGAGGGGGTTGATTTTGGTGAAATTTTATTTCCTGTTGCTAAGTTAACTTCTATTAGATTCCTATTATCTATTTGTTGCTTATGATTTTGAAATAGAGTGAATTGATGTTAAAATTTCTTTCTTGCATGGGGGTCTTGAGGAAGAGATTTATGTGTGACAACTTGATGGTTTTGTTGTGAAAGAAAAATAACACTTGGTTTGCAGGTTAAAGAGATCTTTATATGGTTTGAAATAGTCACCCACGATGTGGTAGTAGAAGTTTGATGCCTTTGCATTGAAGTTGGGATTTGTTAGGAGTAAGGAGGATCATTGTGTTTACATTAAGGTTATTGATGATCAAATACTAATCATTGTCTTGTATGTTGATGACATGTTGTTTATGGGTAACAACAAGGTGATGATTAGAGAGAGTAAGACTCAACATTTTGGAACATTTGATATGAAGGATTTTGGAGCTACAAAATATATTATCGGGATGGAGATCAATAGAGATTGGGCCCACAATTTTTTTTGGTTAAGTCAAAGTAAGTATGCTGATACCATTTTGCAGAGGTTTAATATGTATGACTATAAACTAGTGAATGTTCCATTTTTGGTTGGTACTAAGTTGAGTTTAGAAATGAGCCCTAATTTTGATGATGATATTGAAATGATGTCTAATGTTCCTTATGCTAGCGTCATCAGTAGTTTGATGTATGCAATGGTTTGTACTAGACTAGATATAGCTCAAGCAGTGGGAGTTTTGAGAAGGTTTATTTCTAACCCTCGTAGAGAGCATTGGAATTTTGTTAAGAGGGTGTTTAGATATTTGTGTGGTACTTCATATTACTATTTGGTTTATCATGGCACTAATGATGTAGATAAGTCATTGGACATACATGGTTTTGTTGATGTAGATTGGGCAGGTGACTTGGATAGTCAAAGGTCCGCTAGTGGCTATGTTTTTACTTTGTTTGGAGGTGTAGTGAGTTGGATGAGTAAGAGGAAACTTACAATTGCATTGTCCACCATTGAAGTAGAGTATATGGCTGCTACACATGCATCTAAGGAGGCGGTTTGGTTACAAAGACTTGGTAATGGTATTGGTGTTGATTGCAAGAGATTGAGAATTGGATGTAACAGTCAGAGTGCCATATGTTTATCCAAAAATCCTATTTATCATGCTCATACTAAGCATGTTGATGTTCAGTATCACTTTGTGTGAGAGATAGTTAAGAATGGTAAGGTTGACACTTTGGATAATGTTGTAGATTCTCTCACAAAGCTAGTGACTACAAATAAGTTCTCCTGGTGCAGGAAGGCCATGGGCCTTGATCACTGTACTTGATTATATTATATTTGTATCTCATGGATGTAATTGTAATCTATAATGTCAAGTGGGAGAATGTTAGGATATGTGAAATTATAATTGCTATCCTAAGTTGATTTATGTGTTTCCACGCTCTTTGGAAAGTGTTCTAGGGGACATGAGGGACAAAATATTTATTATTTATTTTCCTATGACAAATTGTAATTGCATTCAAAGAGGCGGACCTTTATGATGGTGTTTACAAAGAATTTTTGGAGGATATTCCTCTTGGGTGTCTAACTTTGTGAGTGGGGACCACTTTGGTGTGCATGTCCTTGCATGTTATTTGTATGGTTTGCATGCTCTTCCATGGTTGGGAACCCAATGTTGGTGCATGCTGTTGCATGCAACCGTCGGAGCCGTCAGTGAGTTATGGAGCACTCAATTTTGATCAATTCTAATTGGCTATGGGTTAGGTGCCCATGTGAAGGCCATGTGATAATTTAATATTTTATTCCATGTTTATGGGCTGTCCACTAAGGGGGGTGTGGTTTTTCCAAGTTGTTTTTCTTTTTGTTTTGAAATACCATTTGTGGTATTCTCTCCCACAAACTTCTATATATTGGAGCCTTGAGATGGTGGTTTGTAAGATTTTGTTTGTAGGTTGTCAAAGTGATGAGGTGTTGTTGGATTACAAAGAGGATTCTTGTATTGATGTACTTCCTTGAAGATTAATACAAACATTGGATCTCTTTGGGTGTGGAGTTTTTTCCCACAAGGGTTTCTCTACGTATATCTTTTGTCACTTTTTTTTGATGACTTGTGGTGTTACAAAATTTTCTTTCATTGTTGCAATTGTCAATCACTTAATATTTCTATGGTAATCTTGAACACATAATTTCAAATTTGCAACCACTTTAATAATTTCATATTTATACAAGTTATATCTTGATTTCCGACAATCAAATCTACTTTTTCCCCAAGCACCCAAGAGAAGAGGAGACTTAACAACATCCCATGATAATTTTATGGTTGTGATTTTTTTTGGGGTTTTATCATCTAGGGTCATTGTAGGTTGGTTGTTTGTAGCCGATGCATGACACTCTCATGAGGAAATCTGTGTGATTAACACTCATACCACTTAGTTGTCTCTCACAAAATCTTGGTAATTGTTAGAACAAGTCCGCACAAGTTAGGGTTGTTGGAAAAATTATTGTTAGTGATGTCAAAGGTGTTTTATGATGGTTGACCTATAGATCTAAGTTTGGAACCCACCATGTGAAGATAAAAAATAAAAATAAAATTCTATATAATGTGGTCCAACCTCTTCTTGTGTGGCAACCACTTTAGTGGGATTTAAAAATTAAAAATAAAAATATTAAAAAAGGAGCGACCCCTTGAGAGGTGCGCTCATCTTAGGGCATGCAAAATAAATTAAATAAAAATTATTTCTTTGCTAAGTTGGCCAATCACCTTGGATGAGTCACCTCCCTTGGGTGAAGAGTTGTTAAGAAAAGTATAAATGGAGGGTTGAGAGAGAGGGAAAGGTAATCAATTTCAAGGAATATTATTCATATGAAAAGCAAAAAAAAGAAGATATATGAGAAAATTTACAAGAGATAAGTGAGCATATTTGTGAGATGCATTTAACATCGATTTTTGAGAAGAGAAATAAAAACAAGATCATGGTGGATCTATGAGCAGGAATATTGAAGACTATATTGCATATTTATGAGTGATCATATTGTAGATTTGTGAGCAATTGGGAAGATCTAAGAGGAAGTTGCAAATAAATTATCATATTATTCATTTGGAGGTTGAAGCCTTCTAATTGAGGAGATCGAGAGATTGATGCCTCTTATTAGAAGAGATTTGTGTCTCTTACTGCGTTGGTGCTTAGTGGTGGGGATTGGAGTCTCTAGTGGGTTGGTGCCTACAAAATTTGTAAGAAGATTTATACAAGCAATATATTGTTGTGGTTTTCTCATGTAAGTGTTTCCATGTAAAATCATGTGTTCTTCTTATGTTCTTAATTGCTAGATCATGCATGTATGTTATTGCTACGGATGATTAAGTTTTAAGGTAATACTATTGTAATTGATTAAGTCATGAAAAGATAAGTTTAATCTATATTAATTCACCCCTCTCTTAGTATAAATGTGTGTTTTATCAATTGGTATTAGAGCGGGTTTCTTTGGGGATAGCCTAACCACTTGAAGGTAGATCTCAAAAGCACACATGACTAGTCAAGAAGGATATAGGTTCTTCTTAAATAGGACACCACAGTTTGATGGAACAAATTATGCCTTTTCGAGCATAAGGATATAAATTATTTGAATGCTCTAGGGTATGATATTTGGCAATCAATTGAACATGGTTATACTGCTCCTACAACCCCAATAATAGATCAAGCCGGAAAGAGGGCAAGTAAAAATAATGCCAAAGCGAAAAAAAATGATTTTGTGTGGGTTATTTGAATCACAATTTGTAAAATTTATGCATTGAAAATTGGAAAAGGACATGTGGGATAAGTCAAAAATAAATATGAAGGATATGACAAGGTTAAGAAGGCCAAGCTTCAAACCCACATGAGACAATTTGAGAGTTTGAAGATGAAGGATGAAGAAAATATTGCTGCCTATCTACTGTTAGGAAAATGGTGTCTTAACCTTACAATTGCATGAGGATACTATTTATAGTAATTTTACATTTGAGCATGGATTGATGCAAAATTTTTCCCAAAGCTTCAGATTGGCTAAATAAGCATTCTTGTAAAGTTTCATCGTAAGATCATGTCTAGATTTGCAAATATTAAAGTTTTTATTTTTCAAAGTTTCAAAGTCCATTTTGAAGGCCTTAGAGGCATTTTTTTGGGCCTAAAATTGGTTGTAATTTATGTAGTGGGTTATAGCTCGATAGAGTGCTTCATAAGCTTTTTGATGGTTTAAAAAGTTAGTTAATCAAACACCTAGATCAAAAGTTATGGCTTTCAAAAGTTGGGTCTCCTGAAATGGGAGATGTGAAAATGTGTTGGACACATAAATGAGTTGTAAAGGGGGAGTTACATGTGGTGGTGTGTGTTTTGATAGATCATAGGCATATGCTATTGGAGATAAGGATGGGCACCACTTTTTAGGTTATTTTGGCTCATGGTTTTGTAATACCATTTGGCGGTTTCATGTATTGTATGTCTTAAATATTAGGTGCATGAGATGGAGGTTATGTGTAAGAGTCTTATAGCTGTTGAGTTTCCTTTGGATCTCTGGTTGGTGATACTCCTATGAGAAAGCTTGCTTTGAAAGTATATTGTAATCTTGTTGAGTTCTAAATTATATATTGGGAGGCTTTTGAAGTGTGGGGTTTTTCTCCTGAAAGGGTTTTCCCCATATAATCATTGTGTTGTGGTATGAATATTATTTATGTTTATGTTTTTGTAACTGTTTAGATTTGAAAAGTTTTTGCTTAACCCTTCTCTCAAGATTAGTACATGGGAAGTTGTTTTTCTACCTTAGCTTCATGTGGATGAAATCATCAATGCTATTTGAGGTCTTGGAGAGAAGGTTGAGGATGCAACAATTGTGCAAAAGGTTTAAGATCTCTCCCCATGAGATTTGATGCAAAACAAATTTCCATCAAGGAAATGAAGGATCTAGACACCTTGAAGATGGATGAGTTGTATGGGATCCTCATGACATATCCCATGACATACGAAATGTGGATGGAGAAGAAGAAGCCATAAAAACGGGAAGCTTCCTACATCCAAGAAGACGAAAAAAAAAGATACAAATCAAGTGAAATCTCAAGTGATGAAGAAGAAGCTCACTTTGTGAGGAATATCAAGAAAGGATTTGAAAAACACGAAGATAAATACTCTTAAATGTTTCAATTGTGGTAATTTCGTTCATTTTGATTCCAAGTGTCTAAAATTTAGGAGTGAGAGTAGTGAAGAGGAAGAAGAATACAACAAAAAGAAAGGAAGGAAATATCACTATAACAAGAAAAAAGCACATGAGGCAAGTATGAAAAGAACTTTTGAAAGCATAAAAAGAGTCTTTACATCCAAGAAGTAAGTAGCTCATTCGAAGAAAGTAGTGGAATATTCTTCGATTGGGATAGAAAAGAAATATTCTTCATGGTGATAGAACCAAAGGATGATGAAGACAAAAGAAAAGAAGGAGATTTAAAAGAAGAACATACTGAATATGATGAAGAAAAATATCTTGAGAAGGAAATCCATTTTTCCTATCATAAGATTGAGAAGATCAAGAAGAGAAATTCGAGGCTAAAGTCACAACTTCAAGTCTTGAATAATTTAAAAAGATGATCATGGATCTAAAGTTTCAAATTGAGGAAGCAAAACAAAATAAAGAAGTTATAAGAGATTAGCTAAGGACAAAGGAATTGGAGTGTGAGAGATTGGAGCTTGAAATTGTTTCCTTGAGGAAGGAGTTGGAGAAATCAAATGATCAATTAAATTGAAGCATGAAATTTGAAAAGAGCATCGAAATTATGGAGGACATTATCAACTCTCAAAGATCACCTTTCATCAAGACTAGTCTTAGCTCTGAAGAAAATCATAAGACTACCAAGGAAGGTTCAAGTTCTAAGGATACAAAGTTACCAAAGAAAAAAAATGAGGAGAAGTTCAAAGGATATGCAAATGTGCAAAAAAATCCATTGATGATGATTGTTGCAAGAAGAGAGAGAAAGCAATATCACTCAAAAAATCAACATTCGTCACAAAGGCAATAATGGAAATTTCAAAAGGCCGTTTCCTCAAAGGAAAGAACAAATGAACAAGTTTCAACATTCCTTTTATGCTTATTGTTTCTTTTGCAATAATTTTGGTCATAAGGTGGTGGATTGTAGAGTTCATGCAAGGAAGGACTTTTATTTATTAAAGAGCAAGTATAATCCATTTTCTCCTCTAATGGACTACAACATTATGTGCTACAAGTGCAATAAATTTGGTCATACAATGTGTTCTTGTAGAAGTAATTTTGTGGAACCTCAAAAAAAAAAAGGAGGGTGTTCATGATAGGCTAAAGGAGAAATCTACAATAGTTTGGAAGAAGAGGCAGGAGCATGAAATGACAAAGAAGTCCATGCTAGTAGAAGCAACCTTCCATGTGCAAAACAAAGGAAATTGAAGTGATATATTGAAAGTGGGTGCTCAAGCCGTATGACAGGGGATAAAAGCAAGTTCCTTACTTTGAAGGAAATAAATGGAGGCACTGTGAAGTTTGGAGACTACGACAAGAATAACAAGAAAATATACTCTTAGTTTTGAACACGGAAAGACAAAGACTGAAAATGTATTATATGTCAAAGGATTGAAGCATAATCTTCTAAGTGTGAGTCAATTGCGTGATCAAGGGAACACTCTCACATTTCATCCTAATGGTTGTGGAATTAAAAAGACGAGAACATGGAAACTTGTAGAACTGCAAACAATCTCTACATCCTTAGTGAAATTAAGGAGAAAAGTGCTACATGCACAAGAAGATGAGAGATGGCTATGACACAAAAGGATGGTACATTTGAACTTTGACAACATCGTGAAGATTATAAATAAGCAAGCTGTAAGGGACATTCCAAAGATAAAAAATCCCCCTAATAATATCTACAAACAATGCTAGTTTGGAAAGAAAATAAGCTCGAGTTTCAAATCAAAGGAGTACTCTAAATCAAATCCTTTGGAACTTTTACATATTGATTTGTGTGGGCCAACAAGGACAAAAATATTGTAAGGAGAGTTATTTCATGTTATGAATTCATGATTATTCTAGGATGACTTGGATTACCTTTCTAAAAGAAAATCGAAACCTCTTGGGAGGTTTAAGACATTAAAGTTTTGGTAGAGAATGAAACTTGTTGTAAAGATTAAATTTCTTTTAGATTATAACCAGAATGTTGAACTTGATAATTATGAAGTTGATGCCAAATCAGTATTGAAAAATACTGATCATGAATTCACAAGTCTCAAATTTTCTTAATGGTATTTGATCTACAAGAGTAGAACATTTATTGATATCAATGTCTCCAATTGTGGATCGGATCTACATTAAATATATAAGGAAGAGACACATCCGATGAGCGAACATATCTTCACAAAGTGGAGGCATGTCTGTTCATGAGATGTCTCATGAATTGTGCCTTTTCATCTAAACTAAACACCCGATGACCAATTCGGAGTTAGTTACTTAATAAACATAAATGCTTACTAAGTTCGATATGATTTTATCTTGCACAGATAAATAATATCCAATTTGGAAATGATCACCGATAATGTTGCTCAATCGGGATCCTAAATGAAACATGAAATGCTAATAATCCACAATTAATAACCTCTAAATTCAGATCGATAATATACTTGGAATGTAGTAGATTTCGATATAAATGATGATGTATACAATTAATATATATATGTGTGTATACATATGTTAGTACATACTGACATATATATACACACATATGATCATCATTTCTATATCTGATCGAAGCTACCATATTTCAACACTCCCTCTTAGCTAGGGAAGATAACACTAACCAAGTATATAGTGATATCACCTTACTCGTGATATCAGAAGATATGGTATGCTTCTAAGAGAGTCAAGTCACTTGACATTCTTCATAACACATCTTCATTATGGTATGTGCACTGACATCAAGTCTCATGATGTCTACCATAATAAATCATGGCATATCCACGAATACATTTATCCACCATGATTATCTCATAAGGATCATAATGATCTTCAACTGATATCAAGTCTCATGATATCTATCAAAATGTCCAAGAGATACTATCATGACATATCCACGGATATCAAGTCACATGATATCCATCATGATAGTGAAACTAATCATTGTAGAGTCATCACTTTTACAATGTCAAATACAAGTGTTCATTATTAGAAAGATCGTCACTTTTCAATAATGTACACAGGGGGTGAGGGCCCATAAAGTCATGGAGTCGAACTCATGACAAAAGAGTTTATGTATTAAACAAATTTTAAATACATTAGTACAAAATAAACAATTTGAGTCTCAACAATAACTTACATTTCAACCATACCAAGTTTCTTCCTGAAGAGTTCAACTTTAACTTTGGAGAGAGGCTTGGTGAGCATGTTTGCTGTTTGATCATTTGTACTAATATACTCCAACTGGATCACATTCCTTTCCACCATGTCTCTCACATAGTGGTAAGGAATCTCTATATGCTTTGATCTATCATGGAATACTGGATTCACTGAAAGCTTAATACAACTCTGATTGTCATAGTGGATAATAGTAGGATTCAGGAGCTCACCAAATAATCCCACAAGCAATTTCTGGAGCCATATTGCTTCTCTTGCTCCCATAGAGGCTGCAATATATTCGGCTTCTGTTGTACTTAGTTCCACAAAAGATTGCTTCTTGCTACACCAGGATATCATCGCAGACCTCAACCTGAAACAACATGATCATCTTCTTTAGGTTCGGGAGGATCCCTCTGAATCTTTAAGCTTGCATCAACCTCCTGACCTCATCATCCAAGATTGCCTGCAACACTAGCTTTAGAGAAATGGTTTCCAACGTACACCTCTATAGAGATTCAGGGCTGTCCTCTTCAACCTCATCCCAGATCACTCTATTTTGAATAGGTTTGTGGAGCTACCAATGTCAAATCCAGATGACAGTCTGGAGCAATTCTAATCTCAGCAGTTGAAGGGATCCTTTAAGGATTTAGCAGCTAGCCTTGCAATAGAGTAATCTTCACTTCTTTTCAGTGAGTTACAAAACTCCCTCTTGATCCCTACTTCAGAGATTGCAAAGAAGAATTCTGGAAGTGAACTCCCTCTAACCACCAGCTTAGTTCCATGGTTGCAAGTTGTGACTTCACGCTTGATCATTTCTTTGGTTGGCATGACTTCCTCATAAGATGCCTCAAGCTTTTCATCGCTAATCATCACCTTCCTGCTTCTAGCTATTCACAAAGCTTTTTTAGAGAGAGATTACTAACAATATATAACTATTCAAAGAAATATTAAGACTAGAATCATACAAGATTTACTATTACAGGTTATAGATGAATACATAAGATGATGTAGGAGCATCCAGTGGTGTAAGGGCAATCTTGCATCACCCAAAAATAGTTAAATTTCAAGTTTTTTCAAATTTTAGATGTTTTTATATTTTTGGATACCCTTTTCATCCTAATGAAATTTCCAATTTACGGTTTTTATTTTCTATTCCTAGATGGAAAGATATTGTAGTTTTAGTTTCCCAGATTTGCGCTTGAAAATCTTTTGAGTTAGATTTGAAGCACTTAGAGTTCCTGGATCAGCCCCAAAACTTGCTGAAATTGGCATAGCAAATTTTGAGCACGTTGTTGACTTCGTGACCTTTCCAATGGTTCAAACGGTTCGCGAATCGGAGTCCCGGATCAAAAGTTATGGCCTCGGGAAGTTGGCGCACTTTCTAGAAGATACAATTGCAAATGCTCTTTTGAAATTTGAACTTCATGTTGTAAATTTTTGGCGCCAAACTGCCTAAACTCAAATTTGAATGTTGTTTTGGCTCCAAACTAAAGAGGAGCTCTATTTATGGGCGGGTTTCTAATTTTTGGGTAACTTTTTTGGGGACAAGCTCGCATATTGCGAAAGGGTGATTCTGTAGCTTTCTGTAACTTGCATGTGTTGTAAAACTTGGGGATTTGAGATCCTCTACATGTAAGAAGCTTTCTGAATAATAAAAAATTATTCTCTTGTTTGTGGGTTATTTTATGTGTCTCGGTTGTGCCCCTCATCAAGTGGTATCGTGAGTGAGGTTTTCTTGGCGTGTGACGGATCGCGATCATGAGCGATTCACACTAGGACCATGGTTGTGGAGTGAGTCAGAAAGATGCCTCAAGAGTGATGCACAGTAGGCATGGTGGTGCTAGAGGTGGTCGAGGTGGCTGAAATACTGGTGGAAGAGATGCATTGGCAGCCCTCCAAAGACAGATTGATGCGTTACAAGAGCAGGTGAGAAGAGGGTTAAACCTAAGGGAGGAAAGTGAGGATGAAGGAGAGGAAAAATGTTCAAATGTAGAAGAAGAAGAAGAAGAAATTTGATCAAGACCAAATGTGGCTAATAAGGTCCATTTCAAAGATTGGGAAAAGACCTAGAGCAGAAGTCCCCAGTTATTCCGGAAGTCTGAACCCGGAAGAGTTGATCGACTGGATCAACGAGCTAGAAGAATATTTTGAGTATGAGGAAATAGAGGACCCAGATCGGGTTAAGTTTGCGAAAATGAAGATGAAGGGCCATGCCAATATTTGGTGGAAAGAGGTCTAGTTGGAAAGAAATCAAAGAGGAAAAGGAAATATCACCAGATGGGATCGCATGGTAGAGAAACTGAAGAAACAGTTCATACCAATAGACTACAAGTTAGATCTGTTGAAGAAATTGCAAGGGTTGAAGCAAGGAAGCAGATCTGTGAAAGAATGTACTGAAGAATTTCACAAGATAATCATCAGAACAGGCCACACAGAGGCCAATAAGGAGAAGGTAGCCCGATATCTTAATGGGTTACGACCGAGCATTCAGGAGGAGTTAAGCCTAGTCAGAATGACCACCATTGAG